>RRYC01000459.1:0-34824 GCA_004016185.1 Quambalaria eucalypti | reverse complement strand
CCCAGTCCAAGTCCAAGTCCAAGTAGCCGCATGGTGCTCTCAAAGCGGGTTCAGGGGGCCGATGGGCGCGCAGTGACTGACACCAAGGTGCTCTGTATAAATGGGGGCGGTGGGATGGAAGGGAGAAAGAGAGAAGAAGGAGAAGAGCGCGCGCCAGACGCGAACCAAAAGGTGACGTGCAGCTATCGTACGCCTCGCCTTTGCCCGCCCGCCGCCTTCTAGCACAATAACAGACTAGACGTCAAGTGACCTAACTTCTTTCAAAGGCGGGATGGCCAGATGGGAAAAGGGTGAAGAAGGGGCGCTCAGAAACAGGAATATGTATTGTAGTCGGCTCAACACCGACACCGGCACCGACACCGGCGGAAGCGCCGGTTCAGGCCCACCCCCAACCCCCGCCCTACGCCGCCCTACGCCGCCGCCGCCGTTTCTGAGCTCCGACGCGCCGGCGAGGCGTGCGACCCGCTGTGGGAAGGGGAAGGAAGATCTGTGTTTATTCTCGGCGATGAGGCCAGGCGAAGAAAGGGTCCTGCATCAGGTTTGGGATGCGCAGCGCAGGCATGGACACGACAGAAGCACTGGATTCGATTCAGCAACACGACAGAAGCACTTGATTCAAGGGCACGGCAATAAAAGATGGACATGAAAGGAATGTGGGAACACGAGTCGTTGAGGGGCATTGCAATTGCGGATGGTCATTCTTTCGAGGGCGTTGCATTCATTCGCATGGGGGCCGAGTCGGCCAATCGCAGGACCGAGGTCGCTGACTTTCTTCGCGGCGAGTTACGTCGGAAGAAGCTCACGCGTTGTCT
This sequence comes from Quambalaria eucalypti, assembly GCA_004016185.1. NCBI lineage: Eukaryota > Fungi > Basidiomycota > Exobasidiomycetes > Microstromatales > Quambalariaceae > Quambalaria > Quambalaria eucalypti. The sequence continues at coordinate 34,012 of RRYC01000459.1, read as the reverse complement.
CGGTTCTCGTAAGACAGGTGGGAGAGACCGAGGGCGGAAGCGCCATCACCGGCCGCGTCTCCGGGATATACACCTTCTCTGTATACACCTTCTCTGTCCTGCTCAAAGGTAGTTCCCGAGCTCTTTGTGCCTCTGCGTGTGCTCACCAAGGGGATGGAGAGCATGACCGAACTTCCCGTCTTGGCGGAGGAACCCAATTCGCGGGGACGACTGATGGAGTTGCACGGGCACGCGGGACTCTCCTCGTCGGCGGCGTGAGCGCGTCTTGATAGAGGGCGGAACATGCTTTTGAACTTTGAGCTTGCCGCGCCCGAAGAGGTCGCGTGACTGCTCTGCAATCCGATTCGTGGAGACCGGCTCAGGTCCTCGCCACGGAAGCCGACGTAGCCGTTGACGCTATCCTGCTCGGCAATGATCTGGAAGAGAGCAAGGACAGTTTGCGCGGTGATGGTGGAGACGGTGAAGTTCTCGACGTCTTGGTCAGCCTGGCCGAAGATGAGCTGGAACAAGTTGATGACGGTGACGGCGATGACGTAGTGGATGCTGTGCTCGAACAACAGCTTCGTCGTCTTGTGCATGCTGTTGATGCCCGTTGACGACCTGATCAGGCTCACCGCGGACGGGACCACCATGGCCAGGTCGAAGAGGCAGCTGTACCCCAAGTAGACTGTAAGCAGAATCAAGTTGCCGGAAGCTTCACTCGAGGTGAAGCAATAGCCTCCCCAGTAGTTGTCCATGTTGATATCGGTTGCGGCGAGACCCATGCCCATGCCGTAGTGTGCGCAAAGCGCAGTCAAGAGAGCGATGCCGATGCTTCGTCTGCGGCCCAAGATGATGTATGCTCGGAGCGCACAAGTGAGCGTGACCAGCGTGGCAGCTGTGTACATGGCCCACTTGGAGAACCACCACATGTTGAAGCAGCTGGCCGCCGTAACATAGCCTGGCCCACCCCACATGACCACGGTGTAGCACAGGGCGTGGACCAGGTAGAGGTACTGAGTGGGTGGCAAAGGAGCGGCATGGCTTTAGTTCCGAAGCTGGTGGACAAGGTGAGCAACTCGACGGACTCACTTTGAGGAACAAGAAGACGATCTCGGAGAGATTGGGGCGTCCGCGCTTGATCATGCGTGCATACATGCGCACCTCGCCTGGGATGCTTGCCACGGCCAAGGGTAGGTAGAACAGAGGCACAAACATCGAAGGCATCAGGCTGAGGTTCTGTGGGTGGTGTACGTATTGTCAGGCAACAGAGCAGCAGGTCAAAGAGGTCAGGTTGTCAGCAAATATGCGCCGAGACTGTCACTGCTGCGATCCAGCACGCACCTGGTAGGCGGCATCTTTGGCCAGATCATATGGGTCTGGCTCACCGGCGGCGCTTCCCAGTCGCTGGTCATTGGAGTCGCTAGAAGAGTCGCTCATGATGGGGATTTAGTCCTCTGATCTTGATACGCGTAGCGTGTAGTGGATGCCAAGCCTTGGCATAGAGGCCGAAGAAGGAAGAAAGGGAGGAAAGCGGGGGGCACCTCTAATACGAATCGCCGGGGCCCTTCGAGGATGGATCGAATGGATTGGCAGACCAAATAGACGTTTCACTCCGAGCCAATTAAGTCGGATGTTATTTGGCGTGCGTGGCGTGCGACTCCAATCCATTATCTCGCCCTTACATACAGTGGCCGCAATTTCGACGTCGATCAGCGCCCATCGCCATCGCAGGGCAGAGAGTTCGCCGCGCCAAACGGCGCCCGGAAGTGGCCGGCCTGAGTTCCGCCTTGCTGCTTGGCGTTGCTGGCATGCGCGCAAGTACGTCCGAGCCCGGTGGTAACGCCCATTTGTCGGGTGCCTGAGGATAATGCTCGTGATCACGGTCACGGTCACGGTCACGGTCAATAGGATTGAAGAGGAAAACAGGATTGCGTCGACGATATCAGACGAAACTTTTACTCTGGCTGATCACTGGGCCGCCCACGCCCACGCCCACGCCCACCAGCCACAAGGGCCGATTTTTGGGGACAAGCCCGCGGTCGGCCCGGACTCTGCGCCCTAACCCTGCCTGCCTGCCTGCCTGCCCGCCTGCCCGCCTGCCCGCCTGCCTGCCTGCCCGCCTGCCCGCCTGCCTGCCTTCCTGCCTGCCGGGCACTGGCGCGCTGCCGCTCCTAGTGCCTGCATGCACACGCAGGACAGCCACTCCCGCATGACTGACTCGCACGGGCCAGAGCAACAGGAGGATGACTATTTTGCACGTGCTTCTGCGTGACCTTGGCCGCATGGCACCTCGACGCCCTGAACAATGTCGATTCTGTGAGCTTGAACAGCACTTGTGCGCACTCACCTTGCTCACACAGATGATCCTCTCTTCGAGTGGCTGCAGTCTCCCTGGCCTGCATGTGCACATTCGGCGGTTTGGCCGAGCGTGGCGCCGCCTAATAGGCTCGGAGCCTTTAAGTACATACGCGTGGGCGCGTCGGCCTGGCTCTGGCTCTGGCTGCCCGGACCCTGGCTCAGCTGCAGCACGCGACTCAACGCAAGGCGTAAGTAGGTGCGACACTACTGTAAATGCGCTGCAGCTGAGCTACCGGGACGTGCGTGCGGGCGGGGACAAAGACTGGGTGGAGGCGGATCAATCTGGCCATGGGGCCATGAGACAGAACGGTGGGAACAGGGGCCTGGTGGAGCCTTTCCGCCGCGAAAGAGCCCCCGGTGTTGTTGGCGAGCTTTCTGCATTGCACGCCGGACCAAAAGGCCTACTCAGCCAAGCGCATTGCAATTGGTGCTCTCAAAAGAAGAGTCGCCGCCGAAAGCGCCTGGCACGCGCCGCCATTCGAAACACCGACAACCCTCGCTCACGGAATGGCCCACCACTCTGCCGAGCATCCATGTGCCGCTACTGTGGAGCCCAGGGGAGATTAGGTACACGCCGAGGAAAACGCGGAGGCTTCACACTCGTGGACAGAGCGACCGGATATCGAGGGGCACTCGCACAATAGGCCCCTTTATCAATTTCGTTTGGGGAGGTGCGGCGCGAAAGCGGGCGGCACGCGGCACGTGTGTAAGTACGGACTACAGTGTCCTCATATCCGGTCCCTCTCCCCCTGACCACTATAAAGCCGCGCATACTCAGCCCCATGAGACGTCCTCTTTCTCCCAACACCAACCCACTCTCCACTCCAGTACTAACAGTACCTACCAACTCTTTCCACAACACCAACGCTCAAAACCCAGCCTCCCCAGCTACCCTCTTGAATCGTCTGTGTGGTAATGCCCGCTACCCCCGAAACCACCCTCATCGCTACCGCCAACGATGCCTGGCAGTCTCTGAGCCGCCTCACCTCTGCTTCTGCAAAGTCTTCTGCGCAGATCACCATCGATGGCCAGAGCCTGAGCATCAGCCAGCTCGTGGCTGCCGCCCGATACGGCGCCCAGCTCAAACTCGGCATCGACGACGACCCAGCCCTGCGCGAGCGCATCCTCGCCGCAGTGACTTGTCTCAATGACAAGCTGAAGCGAGGAGAAAGCTTGTATGGCGTTAACTCAGGGTTCGGCGGGTCTGCTGATTCAAGGACCAACAATCCGCAGGCGCTCCAGATTGCCCTGCTCCAGCACCAGCAGTGCGGGCTCCTCGAGGTCCCCGCGTATTCGAATTTCTGCACGCCTTCCCGACCGCACTCCTCGCTGCACCTCTCCGAGGAGCCCCTCTCCATGCCCGAGGCCTGGGTCCGAGCTGCCATGACGGTCCGACTCAACTCGCTCATGCGCGGCCATTCTGGTGTCAGGCCCGAGGTCCTTGAGACCATGGCTTCCCTCTTGAAGCACAACATTACGCCCGTGGTCCCGGTCCGTGGCTCCATCTCTGCGAGCGGTGACTTGTCTCCCCTCAGCGTGAGTGCCAGTGCGTGTCCGTCGTATGAATCTTTGCCCCCACCGTTGACTCTGCATGCCACCTTCCAATGCCACTGCAGTACATTGCCGGATGTATTGCCGGAGAAGAGGGCATTCAGGCATGGGTTGACGCGTGAGTGCAGGGCGTGCAGCAGTCAAGCTCACACTCGCGCGGCGTCGAGCGTTGACGAGAATGTGTTTCCTGACCACCGCTTTACCCCTCCCAGCCCGGACGGTCGCCGCATCAAGGTCCCTAGCTCCAAGGCTCTGGCCCAGTACAATTTGCACCCCGTCACCTTTGCGCCAAAGGAGGCCCTAGGTCTGCTCAACGGCACAGCCTTTGCTGCTGGCGTGGGTGGCCTTGTCTTGCACGATGCCGTCAACCTGGCTTTCCTCACCCACTTTACCACGGCCATGGCCGTGGAAGCCTCGGTTGCCACCGACGCGTCCTTTGCGCCCTTTATTCACAACGAATGCCGTCCCCACCCTGGACAGATTGAGTCTGCTGCGACCATCCTTGACCTCTTGGACGGTAGCAAGCTGGCCACCCATCTCGCTGAAGAAGGCATTCAACTGCTCGAGGCCGAAGAAGAAGGAGCCCTGCGTCAGGACCGCTACCCTCTGCGCACATCGGCGCAGTTTCTCGGGCCTCAGCTGGAGGACTTGCAAGCCGCCTGGAAGGCGCTGGGTATTGAGCTGAACTCGACGACGGACAATCCCCTCATCGCACCGCAGGAGGACCATATCCACCACGGAGGCAACTTCCAGGCGATGAGTGTCAGCAATGCAATGGAAAAGACGCGGCTGACGCTTGCACACTTTGGTAAAATTACCTTTGCGCAAGCGACGGAGCTCATCAACCCCGCCATGAACCGTGGCTTGAATGCCAATCTGGCTGCGACGGACCCATCCCTCAACTTCCACTGCAAAGGTGCGTGGTGGTGGCAGGTGTGTGCGAAGGTCGACCCGCGTATGTGCAGTGACTGAATGCTCCCACCCCGCCCCTCTTGCTCACCACCAGGTGTTGACATTGCCCTGGCTGCCGTCACGTCTGAGCTGCAGTTCCTCGCTGCGCCCGTCTCGACGAACATCCAATCTGCCGAGATGTCCAACCAGGCCATCAACTCTCTCGCGCTGATCTCAGCGCGGTACACCATCCACTCGATTAATACCCTGCAGCAGCTTCTGGCGTGGACGATCTACCTCCTCTGCCAAGCTCTGGACCTCCGCGCGCTGCAGCGGCGCCTCGCACTGACCCTGTCCGAGCAAATCGAAGCGTCCATTTCCAAGTTCTTCTCTACGTGGATCGGCGCACCAGACCAGAAACACCTCTCGGCGAAAGTCTTTGCGAGGCTGAACCGCCGCATGGACGAGACGAGCGCGCGCGACCTCGAGGCACGACTCATGGAGAGTTACATGTCTGCGGGCTTTGAGATCCTCAAGTTCTTTGCGGACTTGCCGAGTGGCGGTGGGGCGGACCCGCTGAGGACGATTATGAAGTGGCGCGCTGAGAGCGTCAAGGAGACGCATGCGCTGTACAGAAAGACGACGCTGGAGGTGAGTTCCATGGCGCGCAGTGGTGCGAGGCGAGGCGAGGCGAGACGAGGCGCTGACGTTGCAATGCTATTGATCTCCCCGGCACACCACCCACACAGTTCCTCGAAACTCCACGAGCATGCCACGCCTCGCCCCTCCTGGGGAAGACGCGCCCCCTGTACGAGTTTGTGCGCCGCACCCTCGGCGTGGGGATGCACGGCGAAGACAACCACCACGAGTTTACAAACGACGGTGGACGCGCCTTCCACAAGCGCGCGACCATCGGGGAGCACGTGAGCGTCATCCTGGAGAGTATCCGGAATGGAGACCTCTACAAGTGTATGCATGGTGTACTGGGGGAGGTCGTGGCGCGCTCGGGCGCCAAAGCTGGGGGAGGCGGCCCAGTCGTTAGGGAGCGGCTGTGAACGGGTCGCGCTCCCAAGGCCGGAAAGAGCACGTGGTGTGGTCAGACCCATATTTACATGCAGCCGCTGGCGGCGGCAGGGTTGGCTTGGTTTGCACCTGAGTTGAGCTGGGTAGGGTTGGGTTGAGCACGCAGGCGATGCTCACGTCACGCGCAGTACTCGCGGCGTCTAGTCTATGATTTGCGACGTGTAGCATATAGGCACGGTACGCATCTAACCGTGCCTAGTCTATGGTTTGCGAAGTGTAGCATATACGGTACTTTTTGCGCGGCAATGACATGCTTTTTCGGCCTTGTATGTACCCTGACCTGACTCAACTCGCCTCGCCTCGCCTCGCCTCGCCTGGACTGCACTCATACAGCCGTCTGAATAGGCTCCAGCGGCCTATACACGCTCTTCCACATCCTCTCCTCTATCCACTTCTCCAGGGCCTTACCTTGTCCTCCCGTCTCCTCCTTCTCTTCTCCCCCAGGCCAATCCAACCGCTTGGCATGTCCCTCCTCCTTTGCAGCGCGCATTACCGCAGCAGCAACATGCACACTCACGCTCCGCACGTCCTTGAGGTCAGGTAAGAGCGGGGGGTGGGGTTCTTCCTCTGAGGGTCCGTTTGCAGCGGGTGAGAGCGACGCGAGGGCCTGCACGCCCGCGACGATCATGGAGTCGGAGAGGCGCGTGGACTTGCAGAGGATTGTGCCGAGGCCGAGGGCAGGGAAGATTAGGGCGTTGTTGAGCTGCGTAAAGGCGGGGAAGGGAAGAGGAGGGGGGGGGGGGGAGTCATCATGAATCTGTCAGTCGTCGAGGCATGGTTCTGTAGCTCAGCGTGGTCGGTCACCGCACTCACCTCGGCGATTCGCATCTCCTTGCCCGTCTTGGGGTGCTTGACGGGAGGGAAAGGCGAGCCCGTGGCAAGTAGCGCACGTCCCTCTGTCCACTCGGTGGCGTCCCTCGGGTCGACTTCGCAGAGACTGGTAGGGTTGGAAATGGGGAGGATAATGGGTCGATCCACGTGCTTTGCCATTTCCTGTACGATATTCTGCGTAAAGGAGCGTCCGATTGTGGAAGTGCCAATGAGGACCGTGGGACGCACGGCCTTGACTGTATCGAGGAGGGTGTACTGCTTCTCCCCTGACCCGGACTCGGCTTCCCCGCCCGCACCCGACGAAGTCCACTTCTCGACGTCCTTTTGTGACCGCGCAAACTCGCGCTGACCGGGGCGTACCTTATCTTCCCCTTGTCCATCATGGATCAGGCCGAAGCGGTCTACGAGGAAGAAGCGGTCGTTGGCTTCCTCCCGGGAGAGTCCCTCGGTCTGCATCATGGCATCTCGAATGCGGTTGGTGATGCCCAGCCCGGCTGTGCCCGCTCCAGCGAGGACGATGCGCGTATCGGCGAGGGAGGTGCCTGTGACCTTGAGTGCGCTGAGGAGCGCCGCGAGCGCAGCCGCACCGGTACCCTGAATGTCGTCGTTGAAGACGCTGTACTTTGGCTGGAACTTCTCGAGGAGACGATAGGCATTGGCATTGCCATAGTCCTCAAAGTGGATGAGCGCATCGGGAAAGGCAGTAGCCGCCTCCTTGACAAATGAATCTACAAAGTCGTCGTACTCTTGGCCGCGCACGCGGTTGTGTCTCCAGCCCATGTAGAGCGGGTCATTGAGGAGCGTGTCGTTGTTTGTGCCTGGGTCGAGGACGACGTTGAGGCAGCGATTGGGGTCGACGCCTGCGCCGAGGGTATAGAGAATCTGCTTGCCCGTGCAGATGTGGGCGCCGCCGATGCCCTGGTCGCCGATCCCGAGGATGCCCTCGGAGTCGGTGCAGACGACGAGGTCGATGGATCCGGCGGTGAGGGCGCCATAATCTGTGAGGGCTTCGCGGAGGTACTGTGCGCCGCCCTGCTTGAAGTGCGGGTAAGAGAGGAAGATGCCGTCTGGCCGGCGGAAGATGTGCGAGTACTCCTTGATGGCTTCACCGACGGTCGGGGTGTAGACGATGGGGAGAAGCTCCTTGAGGTGTCGCTCGACGAGGGCGTAGAAGAGGATTTGATTCTGGTCGCGCATGGAGCGGAGGAAGCTGTACTTTGCCAGAGGGTCCTTGCGGGTGTGGAGCTGTGCCTCTGCGCGCCGCAGCTGGACATCGAGGGGGTGAACCTCGTAGGGCAGGTAGTGCTTCAGGCGGAAGGTCTCGCGTTCCTCTTCGGTAAAGGCAGCGCCCTTGTTGAGCATGGGTTCCTCGAGGAGATGCTTGCCGGTGAGGTGGGTGTGAAGCGAGGGCAGCCGCGGCGCCTCCTGGCGGTTGCTGGGGTGACCATTGCGGGGTGCTGACGTTGTGACAAAGGTGCGGCCGAGGGACGTGACTGCCTGCGGCCTGAGCCGCATGCGAGCGAGGGATGTCATTGTTGCTTGTCGCGTTTGTGTTGGTGAGGTGAGGTTTGCGGTATCTTGGTGTTGGGAAGAAAGGAAAAGTAGGAGGCTGATTCGGCTCGCCTATATGGGCCAAGCGAAGAGCGTGGCGAGTTCAAACAGGCAGTGACTTCCCCCCAACCCACTCGGTCCTCCCCGCCTCCCAAACGTCGTCATTGCGAGTCGATTCCCCTTTGCCCAACGGACTCTCCGAAGGCGTCAAAAGGGTCCCCTCGCAGGCTCCTCCAGCACGTTGCTGTTGCCCTCTTGCCCGCTTCCCACGCAACGGCAACGGCAAGACACAGACGGGCCACAAGCGACACACGCGGCCACGAGCGACACACGCAGCCACACACAACACACCACACGCCACGCGTGTGGAGGCAGTCGAGGCGCCGACGTGCCGAGAGTGAGCAGGAGTAGGAGATGGCCCGCGGCATCAGTCGGGCGGACCGGGATCACGGCCTGCGCGCAGAATTTCTCTCTCCAAGCCAGAACTTCGAGGTTGGGGTTGAGTTGCCTATATGCTCCTTTACCACCTGAGCTTACCATTTTTCCAGAGTACATCGATAGCCATCTTGCATCTCGGTCGAGGGGCCGACTCAGCAGCAACGCAATATCGAGCCAGGTAGTTTCGCACAGAGGGACCTCGCATCCCACTCACACCCCCTGCGACTGGCTGCCATGGACCTCTTCTCCGACTCTGGCTCGGAAGCCGGCAACACCAGACGCAGGAGCCGTTCTGCGTCTTCGTCCTCCTCCTCATCCTCCTCATCCTCTTCATCAGCTGCCTCTTCCAGCTCCGGGATCAACAATATCCGCATCAACGAAGACTACGCTCGCCGCTTCGAACACAACAAGCAACGCACCGAGCTGCACCGCCTCGAGGAAAAGTACGGCAAGGCAGCTGCAGACGTCCTCGCGGGCAAGGCACGCGGCGACGGCGATGATGACGACTACGGCGACGGCGACGACTCGGATGACAGCGAAGATGAGACAGAGGACGAAGAAGGCGAGCAAGTCACCGCAGAGGTAGACGCCGCTATCCTCCGCACCCTCGCAAAGATTCGCAGTGGCGATGCCTCCATCTACGACAGCAACAAACGCGTTTTCGACGAGGAGAAGACGCTTGCTGCCTCTTCCGACTTGCTACCCAAGGCCACACGGGCAAAAGTCGAGAAAAAGGTCACACTCGCCGATTATCAGCGAAGCCGCCTCAAGGACCTCATGGCCACGGCCCAGGACCCCGCCCTCGCTCTAGCAGAAGCTACCACGTCCAGGACACGCCAGGATGAAGAAGCGGAAGAGGCTGCGCGCCTCACGGGAGCTAACCAGACACAGCCCTTGTCTCATGTGCAGGAGCAGGAACAGCTCCGTCGCCAGGTCACGCAGGCCTTTCACACCATGGGCGGCGGCGGCGACGGCGACGACAAGAGCCAAGACGACGCGGCAGAGGATGATGCCGACTTTTTCCAGAAGCGCGGGCAGGCCGACTTTGAGGACGACCCCGAAGCCTACAAAAAGTACTTGCTGTCCAGCTTGGGCGATGCAAAGGCTGCAGCAGCCGTGAGGGAGGCGCTTCGCGGACAGATTGACGATGCGCGGGAGACAAAGGCGGAGGTCACACCCGCGGACGAGGACGACGCGCAAGCCTCGGCCAAGGAAGAGAAGAAGAAGCAGAAGAAGCAGAAGAAGTCAAGCAAGGCAGGCAAGGAAGAGCAAAGTAACGAGGAGTTCCTCATGAATTACATCCTCAACCGCGGGTGGATGGAGAACCCCAGTGCTGCGCCAAAGCTGTCTTCTTCTCGTACTTCTCGGCCAAGCGGTCGCCATTCCGACTCGGAAGACGAGGACGAGCAGTCGAAGAAGCGCACAGCGGCGGGCACAGAGGCCTCGTACGGCCGCGACTGGGATGCCGAGGCAGCCGATCTGGACGGCGCGGCCTCGGACGCCTCCTTCGACGACAAGGCCGAGGCGTTTGAGCAGGCCTTTAATTTCCGGTACGAGGCCCTCGAGTCTGGCAAGGCGCCCGCGCAGGTGACGTCGTATGCGCGTACGCAAGAGGCGTCGGTGCGGCGCAGCGAGGATAAGCGTAAGCGCGAGAGGGAGGAGCGGCGTCAGCGCAAGGAAGAGGAGAAGCGCGCAAAGATGGCGGAGTTGGACCGGTTGCGGGACTTGAAGAAGAGGGAATTGAGGGAGAAGCTTAGGGCGTTGCAGGAGGCGGCGGGGAGTGCGCACGTCGAGTTTGATCCGCTGAAGCTCGAGGGGGACTTTGATCCGGAGGAGCACGAGCGCATGATGAGGGCTTTTGGGGAGGAGTACTATGCTGAGGATGATGATAAGTTTGGGGACGATGAGAAACCGGTGTGGGACGATGATATTGATATTGCGGATATCCTTGCAGAGGAGGAAGGCGGCGACGACGGCGATGCCAAGAAGAGCAAAAAGGAAAAGAAGAAGGAGAAGAAGAAGGCCAAGGCCAAGGCCGGTGCTGGCGGTGATGAGGATGACGAAGCCATCGACATGGACGCCGACTTCCTCGATGGCGGAGCTGAGGGCGGCAGCGCCGGGGTGGACCTCTCCAAACTCTCCAAAAAGGAACGCAAGAAGCTCAAGAAGAAGGAGAAGGCCCTGGCACACTCGGGCGGCGAGGGCATCGACGAATCCGCCATGGATGCCTCTGCTTCTTCCACGATCCCGCAAACAGCAGAAGAGCGCCTAGCCGAAGCGAAGCGCCTGGCAGACGAGTACCGTTCCCTCGAGTACGAAGACGTCGTCGGCGGGGACTTGGCTACGCGCTTCCACTACACTTCGGTGCCCAAGTCGGATTATGGGCTCTCACCCGTGGAGATTCTCCTTGCCGACGATAAGGACTTGAATGACGTGGTGGGGCTTAAGCAGATGCAGCCGTATCGCCGTGGTGGGGGGAAGAAGCCTAGGGATATGGGAAAGAGGTTGAGGGAATTTAGGATGAAGTTGGATGAGAAGTTTGGGGGTGAGGGTGTAGCTGGGCGAGAGCGCGATGCGGGGTGGAAGAAGAAGAGGGCAGGGGCCGAGGGAGGAGAATCTGCGGGGCAGCAGCAGACTCCCAAGAAGAGAAAGGGAAAGAAGGAGCGGATGAAGGAGAAGGCTGCGGCTGAGGCTCAGGGTGAGGCGGGTGCAAGCGCCGACCCAGACGCCGACTCAAAGATGGCTGATCGGGCAGCAGCAGCACCGACGACGACGCCCGCGACGGAGGCAGACCGGGAGCAGCGGCGGCGCGAGAAGAAGGAGCGTAAAAAGGCGGAGAAGAAGAAGAGGAGCAAGGAGGGGGAGGGGGAGAGGGAGGGTGGTGCACCCGATGATGGCGACGAGGATGATGATGGTGCAGAGGGACGGCGGAAAGCTAAGAAGGCAAAGGTCGCATAAGGAAGGGAGGGGAGGTTGTTGTTGTCTCGTCGTCTCTTTGCAATGCAATGCATTGCGTGACTGACCTGTACCGCTACTCGCACATAGATGCAGACACGTGTGATATCCACTGCGTTCCTTGTACTGACTGTATTGACATCCTCTACCCCAGCGGCCACACAGCGCCCTCACCCTCACGTCAACCTAATAACAACAAACATAACCACCCACGTCGCCACAACGAGTCCCACCGTCCCAAGCGTGAGCCATCCCATCCCCCTCGCGCGATGCGCATACTCCCCCAATCTCCCCCGCGTACGCGTCATCAAATCCAGATTCTGGACGAGGGCCTCATCCGCACCTTCTAGGAGGAGGCGATCCCGCTCGAGGGCAGAGCTAAAGCTGAGGGATTGAGAGCGCAGGAGAGAGGCCATGCGGAGTAATTCGGAGGAGAGGGCTTCGTGCGTGGCGCGGTCGGTGCCGCCTGCGGGGGCGGGGGCGGTTGAGCTGTTGTGAGGCTGCGGCGGTCGGGGGGAGGACTTCTCGTTTAGCTCGGCGGAGGCGGCGGAGGCGGACTTCTCGTCCTCGCCGTGCTCATCCTCGGCCGCAGCATACCCCCTCCGCCGACGTAGATGCACGGCATTCTCATACGCTGCCAATTCGTCGTCGTCGTCGTCGGCGGCGGCGGCGTTATTGTCTGCGCGCACATCCTCTTCGCCATCCCCTGCATCTACGACATTCCCGCCAACTTCAACTTCGAAGTTCGGCGCGGGGGGGAACCCCACTGGTCGATTTGCGCGTTTCTCCGCGTGAAGTCCTTCCTCGAGGTAGCGCCCCATTGCGCTCGTGGATAGAAATGGGGCGAGGCGTTCTGCTGCCTTGGAGGGGTGCGTCTGCGCGTGTACAGCAGGCGAGCGGGAAAGTACCTGCTGGGAGATGGCTCTTTGTCGGAGACGCTGTACAGATGCGGAGAGGTGGTCCATGTCGTATGCTACGCCACGGAGGGGGGACACGTCGGTACTTTGCGATGATAATGCGGCCTGCGCCCGGGCTTTGACGGATGAGATGCGCGAGTCGAGGCTGCTCAGTGCTGAAATGGTCAAGTCGCTGGAGAGGGAGGCAGAGGCGTGCGATAGGGCTTGCCCAGAGTCGAGGCGGTTCACAAGTTGAGAGAGGTAGGATGCGTCTCTATGAATGCTTTGTGGGGAGTCTATCGTGGGTGCGGCGTGCGTGCGTGCAGTGCGTATATGCGTACATGCAGGGGAAAAGTGGCATACAGGTGGTGTGTGGGGAGTCAAGTCAGGGACGTAGCGGGGAGACAAGAGGAGTCGCCCTCGACTTACCATCAGCTTCTCTGCTGGTGGCTTTGACCAACTCCGGCGCCAATGCTGCTCCTGCTCCTCCTCCTCCTTTGTGCGCCCCCTCGAGTCCAAAGCGCTCCTTGACGAGGCGCACCTCGTCTGCATCGCCGGTATTCTTCGTGAGGTCGTCGCTGATCTTGACTGCGGGCTTGCCGTCGACGGTGGCAATCTTGATGACGATGTTCATTGGCTTGGACACCTCTCCGTCGTAGCGCGGGGACGCATCCGGATCCGCCTCGACATCGACGCGACGCTCAGCATCGGGCACCGTCTTGAAGTCATTGGTGAGATTGGTTCCTACGCCAAAGCCCGCGCCGATGCCGATTTCCTGGGCGTAGCGCGCGAGGTCGAGGCACCGATCAACGTCGAGGCCATCGGAGAAGATGACGACCTTCTTCTTGGGGTCTATGCCGAGGCTCTCGTAGAGGTCCTTTGCCCTGAGGGCAAACTGCTTGCTGTCGCCACTGTCCTGCCTGAGTCCGCGCCAGCGCCTGAGGATCTCCTTGCCAGCGTCGGTACCGAGGAGGTCATCGAAGAAGACGCGGGTGGAAAAGGTATCGGTGAGGGCAATGGTGAGGTCATTGGCGGGGTTGTAGGGGTCCATGGTGAAGGCGGGTGGGGAGTAGACTTGATCCCAGTACTGGAGGGAGCGGAGGTTGGCGTGGTCGTAGCCAGTCAAGGTGGCGACGGCCATGGTCCACTCGTGGGCGACTGTGCCAATGGGCGCGAGGTCGTAGAGCTGTGCAAAGTGGACGTTGGAGGTGCCGAGGAGTTTTCCAGGCGACGAAGACGACGACGACTGCGATGATTGCAGCACATCAGCCTCCCCCTGAAGGAGACCCTCGATGCAGAGGCGGTGAGAGTCGTAACACCTGCGGCGGCGTGAACCAAACTCGGAGAAGCGGATCCCGCTGGAGACGAGACGGCGAGCTTTTTCGCGTGCGAGTTGCCTCTGACCATGCATGTCCCAGCGGGTGTCGATGAGGCGAAAGTAAGTCTCGGAGATGATGCTCATGAGGGGTACCTCGTAGAGGATGACGTCGGACCAGCGTCCCTCTACGGTGAGTTCGAGGTCGCCGTCGCCGTCGCCGCCTTGCTTTTCGGGGACAAAGGCGACCTTTACCTGTTCCGCAGGCCGGAAGCGAAAGGCAGCGAGGTAGTCGAGGTACTCGGGGCGGAGATAAGGGCAGCGGCGTGCGAGCCAGTCACGCTCGTCGGCGGTGAGTGCGAGGTGGGCGAGTGCGTCTATGCTGGTGCGAATGGCGTCGACTGCGTTGCGTGTGAAGCGCATGGTGCTGGCAGATCGATTTGTGAAGCGGTAGGATACAGTGGGGTTGGCGATGCCCGAGTAGAGGACGGCCTGCTGCATGGTGAGCTTGTAGAGGTCGGTGTCCAGGACGGACCGCACGGGGCGGATGTCCTGTCCGGCTGCGCCCTGTGGCATGGCGGGTGGGCAAGGGAGGTGTGAGTTGTTGTGGTTTGTGGGGCGTAAGTGGTAGAGAGTCAAGCCATTTATGTCGTCGTCGTCGTCGTCGTTGTTGCTGCTGCCAACTCCTTTCTTCCTCTTCTTCTTGCTGCTGCGATCAACATTCCCAGGTATCCTGCCATTCCTGGCATCCTGCCTTTCCTGGCCGGCAGCGGCGGCACGGACCTGGCACTTGCATTGCGCCGCCACATGGCCACGCGTCGGATCCGAGATGTGCTCCGACTCCACTCGCCGACGACTCCACACACGGACCGACCGACTGAGCACGCGCAACACTCAGACGTCCAAGACGCCAGGCAGTGCGTCATGGCTGTGCGGGACGCGCCGCCTCGGTTGCCTCTGCGAGCACACAGCACAGCCTTCCTCCAGTAGGGTTGCGCTTGCAGTTGCAGTGCAGCGGCAATCGGGCGGGCGCGACTTCCAGATGGCCGCTGCCTTTTGTGCCGCATTGCAATGGGCAACAGGGTCGGTAGAGTTGTGTCTCCGTCAATCAGTAGCTCGTAGCTCTTCCTCCTTTCATTCATATTGTATTGTATTGCACCGGGCCGTTTCATTGACTAAAGTCCCTCACTCCCAAGCGTCGCGTGGCCATTTCCGTCGTGGACATTGTCGTGCACTGCCGTTTCCGCATCGACCCTCTCCTCTTTTCCTCCCTTTCTCTTCTGTCCTCCACACCGCCTTCCTTCCTTCTGTTCACCGCGCCCCGCCACATGACCTTTAACAAGAAACTGCTCCTGGCCGGCCTCGCCGTGGGCATCACCACCTACATCCTCTACAAGCAGAGCAAGAAGCGCGAAAAGGAGAAGCTCAAGATTCAGCAGGGTAGTGGTCACGCACACTCTGCGTCCTCGTCGGGTCACAACTATGCCGCGTGGGGAGCTGGTGCCGCAGCCGTAGGTGCAGCTGGATACGCTGCCCATCACCACCATCAACAGCAACAGCACCAGATCCAGCAACAGCCCTATGCAGCTGCTCCACCACCACTACCGGAACAGACTGGCCAGACGTCCTGGGACGATCTCCGCGACTGGAAGGTCATTGCACGCATCCTAGCAGCCTGCGTCGCCGACCAGTACCTCTACTCCTGGTACGACTGGGCAAAGGTACAGTACATTGCTCAGCACATTGCCAGCAATGGTGCCCTCGCAGACATTGCCGAGGCCTGGCAGGTTCCCCCCTTTCTCGCACAGGACCTCGTCAAGCTCGCCCTCTTTGACGTCATGTTCCTCCTCGATGACTCTGCCTCCATGCGCAGCGAGGGACACCTCCGCCGCGATGGCCTCAAGCAGATTCTCAAGCGCGCCGCCGACGCTGCGGGCAGGCTCGACCCCGATGGCATGCAAGTCGCCTGGATGAACGCCGACTTGCCTCCAAATGACGCCGTCATCCGCTCTGCACGCGACGCTGAGCGCCTCTGCGACTACTGCCGCTACGATGGCCGCGCTACCCCCATGGGCGGCGCACTCGAGGAGAAGCTCCTCGTCCCTCACCTCTACTCGCCCCTCGACCGCGGCTACCTCCCCAAACCCGTCTTGGTCATCATCATCACCGATGGTCACCCCACGGGCGCATCCGAACGCGGCGAGCGCATCGTACACGCCATCAAGAATGCAAAGAAGAGACTCAGCAGCACCCAGTACGGCGAGGACGCTCTCAGCGTCACCATTGCCGCAGTAGGCAACGATCGCGAAGCACAAGACTGGCTCGACGGCATCGATTCCCATCCCGTCATTGGCGACCTCGTAGACGTATGCTCCGACATTCGCGTAGAAGGCGCACAGGTCAAGCGTGCAACGGGCATAGACTTGTCCCCGGACTTGCATTGCCTCAAGCTCCTTTTGGGTGCCATTGACTCGGAATACGATGCGAGTGATGAGCCGCCCTCGGGCAAGACGTCACGCAGGAGGAGGGAAAAGGAGGCAAAGGACGCCAGGTTCGCCCACCTTAGGCAGAAGCTCATTGCCGAGAGGGATGCAGCCATGTACGGCCAGCAGCAGCCGCCGCCACAGCAGCAGCAGCAATACGGCTACGGCTACCCTCAGCAGCCACCACCACCACCACCACCACAACAACAACAACAACCCACGGGCGCAGCAACGCCCTATGGTATCCCCGCACAGCAACCGCCACGCCAGCAGCAGCAGCAGTACGGCGCGCCTCCTCCCTACGGACAGCAACCTCCCCCCGCAGCTGCCGGGTACGGACAACAACCCGCGTATGGGCAGCAACCAGCGTACGGGCAGCAGCCGCAGTACGGTCAACAACCACAGTACGGTCAACAACCACAGCACGGTCAACAACCACAGTATGGCCAACCTCCACAGGGCGGCGCATACGGTCAACAACCGCAGTATGGAGGAGGATACCCACAGAGTCAGGGCGGATATCCCGCGCCGTATCAGCAGCCACCCCCGCCCCCGCATCAGGGGTATTGAGTGCGTGTGTGCGGAGTGCGTCAAGGTGATGTATTGATGTGATGGACGCAATTATCGCTGTATTCGTATGCACTTCTACCTGCCTGCCTGCCTGCCTGCCTGTTGAGGTTTCCGCTCTCTCTCTCGTTTTTCTTTCGTTTCTTGTCCTCCATTTATCCTGCCTACCTGCCTACCTGCCCAAGTACCTGCCTGTTTGCCTTACTTTGCTTACGCCTACGCCACTCTCCGCCACGCTACGAAGTCGAACTCGAACTCTGACTCGCACCGCATCGGATACTGTACTCATGCTCTGTATCCCACCGCATCCTATCGCATCGCATCGGACCCCGAGTTCTTGCCTCTTCCTCCCCCCCGCCTCCTCTCCTGTACCTGACTTGACTTGACTTGAAGCGCTGCGGTTCCACACCATCTATCCATCCATCTATCGATCGATCGATCGATAGCTAGCTAGCTAGGTAGCTTAATCTCAATTGAAGTCACGTCGTGCCTATTCAAAATCGTCTGTCTGTCTGATTGTGTAGCCTTACTTCACGTCAAGCCAAAGTCAAAGTCAAGGTCAAGTCAAGTCACGTCAATTCAACGAGAAGAACTAACTGACAATTCAATCAAAGCAAAAAGCAATGACCAGTGAGTGACATTACGTACATACATACAAAGCCTAGTCTGAGTCCGCGGCGATCCGATCCGATCCGATCCCAAGACAATCCAGCACGACACAGCAGAGAGCAGAGAAGAGCAACTCGACCCGACCCGACCTAAACTCGACTCGCCTCGACTCCAGCCAAATCAAGACGAAGTGACGCGACGCAAAGAGAAGAAAAAGGTATGTGCCCGTGCCCGTTACCGAGCCGCCCCAAGACCTAAGACCTTCCGCGGCCAGCCCGCGCTGCCGCGCGGGGTATGGCATGGTATACGTATACATTACAACGGAGGTGGAGGTCCTTTCCGGGGTGGGACGTGGGGCGTGCGAGTGTGCATGGCGTGGACGTGGACGTGGACGTGGACGTGGCGGTCATGAGGGCGCGAGCGAGGGCGGCGGCGGTGGTTGCCGGCCGCCCTGTGCTCTAGCGGACCCTTGGGAGCTGCAGGGCGGTATCGAATCGAGGGTGCATGAGGCATGAGACTCGGCGGGCATGCGAGCACCTCGCCACGCCACGCCACGCCACGCCACGCAACGAACGGCTCAGCCGTGCGCTCGCGCTCGCTCATGAAAAGTCGGCGAGTCCCCCAGCACCCGCAGCGGCGGCATCTTCTCCCTCTGCTCCTTCTGCCCCGCCCACATCATTCAACAGCCCATTGAGCGCCTTGAGTCCCTTTGCGACGCCGTAGCTCGCACTGGCCATTGCGCTCTTTGTACTCTTATCAAATGCCTCGCGTGCCTGCATCTCGCTGAGCTTCTCGCAGTGATCCGTAAGCTCATCGAGAATCTCCTCGCCGCGGGTGCGCGAATGCGCAGGGAGGTTGTCCCGCGAGATGGCGACAATCGACGAGGCAATCGTCGTGATTTGTACGAGGTTCTCGTTGAGCTGGACGCCTTGCGCGCCCTCGCGAATGGCAGAGAGGAGTGCCTGGATGGAGTGCACAATCGCCTCGGTCTGCACTTCAATGTAGTTGCGCAGCTCTGCCCAATTCTCCTCGCTCGAACCGCCGTCGCTGCTGTTGGGCCGGCTACTGCCATTCAGCACCCGAGGCGGCGTGAGCCCTGCGTCGGAGCTGGGCCCGCCTGCGCCGCCCACTCTGCCCACGCCGTGCTCGTCGTCAAACGTCGTGCTCGTCTCACGGCTCATCTGCGCACCACTGTCGCTGCTGCTGTGAGCATCTCCACTCTCGTAGCCACCACCGCCACCAGCGCCACCACCGGTGCGCCGCCGTGGCGGGCTGCTCCAGGCATGCTTGATGTTCTCGAGGTTGGTGCGTGGTAGAGCTGGCACGCCCTTGCTGCCCGGAATGGTGGGCGTGTGCGCGGAAGCGGAAGCGGGCGTGCCATTGGCGCTCGAGTTCGACGACGCACTTGCCGCCCGCGGCCGATGCGACTTCCACGACCCATCACCAGCAGAGTCCTTGCGCATGATGCTCGGACGGTAGCCCACGGGCGAGTAGCGTCCGTAATTGGCAGCGCCACCGCCGCCCATGCCGCCCTTGACGGACCGAGGCGAGAGGCGACCGGCAGACGTGTCAATGGGGTTCAGTCGCTCGCCCGACGATCGCGACTTGCCAAACTCGCCACCGGCGTCCGTCACGGGCGAAAAGGGCGTGCCGCCGTTGATGCTGCTGCTGCCACCGCCGCGCGAGCTGGACCCGACGCCGACGGATGAGCCAATGTGCAGAGGCTTGAGTCCGCCCGGTGGCAGGGCATTGCCGGAAAAGTGGGCCTCGAACTGGTCCTTTTCAGCCTGCGTGGCGGTGCGCACCTTGAGCAGCTTGACCAAGTCGACGACTGTCGAGGAGACGTGGCTCGCGGCGGCGTCTAGCAGGCTCACGGGCGAGAGGCCGTGCGAGGATGCATGGTTGCGACAGGCGTTCATGAGATTGTTGAGCGTCGTGGAAATCTTGGGCTTGAGGGAGAGGAGCTGCTCGTACTCGTCGGGCGGGAGTTCAAAGCCGGGGCTCTGCTCGTACTTGGCAATGTCATCGGTGACGAGCGTCGTGGCGAGGACGACGGACTTCATCGAGATGAGGACATTGGAAGGTGCCGTAGAGCGAGCGGCGGCTAGGAGCTCATCGACGGAACTCTGAAAGGCCGTGACATTGACATCGGCAATGATGCCCTTGTCCGAGGGCGGCATAAACTCGTCTGCCTTTGGTGGCTGGACATAGAGCTGCGACGTGGCCTTGTACTGGCGAAGTTCCGTCTTGGCCTGCTCGTACTTGCGCTTGTAGGACTGAACCTGCTGGTTGAGGTCCCTGGCAATGAGAATGTCCTGGTCCTTTTCCGCGACGAGCTCCTCGTTTCGCGACGACAGCTGCTGAATCTCCTGCACCAGCGACTCGACTTCGGAGCGCAAGTCGTGCACGAGCTGCTCCTGCTCTGCAAACTCGGCCTGCATCCTTTCCAAGTCTTCACTGGTGGCGGCGTTGTCTCCGCCCCGCCGCTGCTGATGGGCCTCTTCGAGCTCCTGTTGCAAGGCTTCCATCCTCTCCAGGGTCGAGTCGAGCTCGCGGCGGCTAGCTTCGTGCTTTTGGCGATGCGATGCGACTTGACGCTCGAGGTCGTCGAGGTGGTCGGCGTGCTCTGCTTGCAGTCGTTGGTGCTCGTCCTTGGCCTGCCGCAGCTGTCGTTCGACGTCGCCGCCGCGTGACGAATGCTCCTTGAGCTCTGCATTCTGTGCCTCGAGGGCGGTAATGCGCTGCTGCAGCGTGGCTATCCGGAACTCGTAGTCGGAGCGCAGCTTCTCGATGCCAAAGGCATTGGGTCCATCTGCCGTGCTATTGCGGCCATTGGAGAACATGGGGCTGGACATGGAGTCGACGGTGGCGCGGCTGCCCGAGTAGCCATTGATGAAGCCCGTACCGGCAGAGCTGACTTGGCTGTACATGGTGCTGCGGTTGTCTGCCCCGGACGCCGAGGAGTTGTCGTCGCCGTCGCCGTCGTCGTCCTCATCGTCTTCATCATCATCATCACCGCGACGACGGCCACCATACCGCCGTGCACCATTGGCGTCGGGACTGCCTTCGGGACTGTCATTGTTGCCATAGGGCACGGCAATGTCCTCCTCGACGAGTGTCGACTTTGTGGGAATGATGACGTCGGATGTGCTGCCCTGAGCGGCCAGTGCACGCTGCCTGGCTGCCTCTTGCTCCTCTGCCTGCCTGCGAGCGGCCTCTTCTCGTTCACGCTTCTCTCGCTGTGCTTGCTCAATGGCCTCGCGCTCGCGGGCAACGGCTTCGGGCCGAAACTCCTCCTTGAGCTCAGGGAAACGGCGCTCCAGCTCAAAGAAGACGTCGGAAGAGAGGTCCTTGAAGCGCGTCTTGGGGAGTGTGGAGAGCTTTTGCCGTGCCTGGTTGCGCTTTGGGTGGAACTCATCGCGGACGGCTAGATGAGGAACACCTGTGCGAAAAGCACAGTGGGCGGGGGCCAGTGAGCGGGCGAGGTCATTTCATGGCGGGGGTCAATGCGTTTGGCCTTGGCACTCACTGGTCAGCTGCTTGGCGTTGTTGATCCTGCGCATCAACTCATCGTACACATCCGTCGACAGCTCGGTAAACTGTTGCTTGGAGAGCTTTGTCAGCTTCTCGCGGGCATTGGACCTGGGCCCGGCATGGTCCTTGGCCAGGTGGCTGCGAAGAAAGTTGAGGAGCTCCTGGTAGTGTATTCTGCCCACTCTGCGAATCTCGTCGGTGTCGGGTCTTTGGCGGCGAACCTTTTGTGGCTGCTGCGGGGGGGATAGGGATGGGCGAGGTTGCGACGAAGACGACGAGGTGCGCTCATGGCCGCCTAGTCCGTCGAGGGACTGCTTGTTGAAGCCAGGGGGCGAGGCATATACGGTATTGGGGGGTGGTGAGTTCATGGAAAAGGGAAATGCGTCGTGATTTTGCGAGTCGCGCGAAGACGACGCAATGGACAGCGTCTTGTTCGAGTTGGAGGACGAGGCGTGGTGCTGAAAGTCGTCAAAGTTGGACTCGGCTGGCTGTAACACGAGGGCGGCGGGCATCTGGCCGTGGCGGTGGCGGTGGAGGCGTGGTGCAAGACGTGGTGCAAGGCGGGATGAAGGTGGGGATGGGGGTTGGGATGAATGGATTGGTGGTGCCGCAGCAGAGTCCCTTGCAGTCGTCTACTTGTATCGGGGTGCGTGCGTGCGTGCGCCCTACGTGGCGTGGCGTGGCTCAAGCGCGTCGCTGCGAGTGACCCCTGGCTGACGTCGATGAAAGTACCGTGTGTTTGCACTTGCAATTGCAATGAGGTTTGTGAATTGCAATTTCCCCGTCAAGTGAAGCGGCTAATTGCGTGTGCCGAGATGCGACTGAAGTGGTTACGGCAGAGGGCGTACTGAGGTAGGCGCGCACCACGTCCCGAGTGGATAAGCAAGTAAGTACGGGGTGTGTGCGTGCGTGTGTGAGTGAGTGATTGCAGAGCGTGCTGTTGTGGCGGGTATGCTACGAGGTGGTGGTGTTGGTGGTGGTGGTTGTCGTCGCCGTCGTGTTGGGTGAACTTGAAATAGCAAATAAGAGGCGAAGAAAGCGCAAAAGGGAATGAAAATGCGAGCGGAAATGCGGAAAGAGTAAAAGTGACAGCACAAGAAGAAGCGCTTTGGGTTTAGCGTGTTCGTGTTTTGCGTGTGCTGGATCTTGGGTTTTCTTGGGTCTTGGCGCAAAGTTGCGAAATGCGAGATGTGGTTGGCGCAGATGGGGCAGCAGATGGAGCAAGTGATAATAGCGCGACAAGGTTAGAACGGAGTGGGGGGGCGGGGGGGAAGAGAGTAGGGAGTGGAAAG
The DNA here is from genome assembly GCA_004016185.1 of Quambalaria eucalypti. Lineage (NCBI taxonomy): Eukaryota > Fungi > Basidiomycota > Exobasidiomycetes > Microstromatales > Quambalariaceae > Quambalaria > Quambalaria eucalypti. The sequence goes on along the minus strand of RRYC01000459.1, from coordinate 11,676 downwards.
CGAGGCAGCCTGGCCTCGATGGCGCGGTAAAATCTAGGCGCGGTGAATCTAGTTTTGCGGTGTCAAGTACCGGAAACAAGAGGAGAGAAGTAGAAAGAGGTGGGTGGGTGGGGAAGAGTGTGAGCGTCGTTGTCAAAGGGTACGGAGACGGAGAAAGGCTAATCGTTGACGACGACGGCAAGGACGACGACGACAATGACAATGGCGGTCAAGATGAAAGTGATCGGAGATGGTCTTCGACGCCGACGCCTTCGATTCGTCTGTCAGTCTGTCCGACCGAACTGGCCGTCAATATGGGGGTTTCTCCTTCCTCTCGCCGATGGCCCGCCTGGCTGGCTGGCTGGCTGGCTTGGCCTCGGTGGTATTACCGGGGGGATGGGGCATCACTCCTCTTTCCCTCTGCATGGCGGCCAGGCCTTCTATCTCAGTCACTTGTGGACTCTGATCTGCACTGCACTGCGTCTGCGTCTGCCGCGGTAAGTACCGTCGGTGTCGCCTCGTCCGTTCCATCGTCTCTCCCCTGTCTGCCTCGCCGCCTCGCCTCCCTAAACTCTTTACGCGTCCGTACGGCCCTTGTGCGTGCGTGCGTGCGTGCGTGTCGGGCGGCGTCTGACCCGCCGAGGGGGTTCTGGGCCGCGACCCCGCCCGCCCGTCCGTTGTTGACAAGGCTGCACACTGCCCCACTGCCCCACGGCCCTCCTGTCCAGCCGAGCCGACCTGCCTCGCTTCTGCCGCCGCGCTGCCACGCCCATCACCCCTGCCACACCAACCTGCCACCTGCCACCTGCCACCACCTGCCACCTGCCACCACCTGCCACCTGCCACCACCTGCCACCTGCCTCAGGAGGCAAGTCGCGCGCCGTGTCGCAGTCAGAGAGAAGACAGCAACGGGGGGAATGGACACCACGGAATGCAGCACGGCACATCCCCCCAGGGGCCAGCCAGTCAGCCAGCCCAACACAACACCCGCTCATTGCCTTGTACGCTGAGAGCCGATTTAGGCGGGGTGAACTGACCGCGGCCGCAACCACTGACGCGCTGATTGTTCATTTCATTCGCACACGCTCCAAAAAGGTCGAATGGAATGGAATGTGCTAAAAGTATTGTACTTACTTAAGTACATTGGCGTTGTATTGCAGACTGTTCTTGACTTGTGAGCATGGATGTACCGGCACGTATTGGCGAGGGTAGGCAGGCAGGCAGGTACCTACAGTACCTGTACTATACTTGGCGAGGGGTCCCCTCGGGAATGCGGCGGCGGCGGCCGGCGGGCGGGCGCGTCAGACACAAACACACCAAGGCGCATACACGCATCGAGGACTTACGGACAGAAGAGAGAGGGGACAGGGTTCACTTCCACGTTCCATACCGATCCGATCTAATCCCCTCTTCCAGTCCATCGATCGGATAGAGTCCCAGTCCATCGTTCGGATAGACTCCCTTCGATGGGGTCGTAGGCGAGGCGAGTCTCAATTCCACAGCCCCAATCGCACGTGCAATCTCGCGCAGACCAGTCTGGCGCGGCACAAATGGAATGGAATGTCTTACCCCTCGACGACGACGACGACGACGACGACGATAAGGCCCAAGCCCTGTACTGAGTGACAACCAAGTGACTTTCACCATTGTCGGTCGCGGACGCAGTGCAGTTAGAGGGTCAACTTGGCGCGAAGTACGGTAGGGACGAGGTGTTGATCCGGGCTACTCGGGACTCTCCTGAGTCAGACCGCTCACTCAAACCTCCGGCCCCGGACGTAGCCCCGCTTAGGCACGAGACACGTGCGTGACTGAGTCAAACGCGAGGCCGTTGCGTATATGCGGGTGGCCTGTGCAGGTGCACCAGCCGGATCCGAGGTACCATGTCGGAACGGATGCACACGGGCAATGCCCCCGTCTCCTTCTGCTAGCGTTACCCTACTTACCCTCCTTGCACTTGCTCCTGGGCACCTTTGCCCTTTTTCTTCCCCACCTCCAAGACCTCCTATCGCTTCGGCTGCTACTCCCGTATATAATGTCCCTTTTCCTGCTCAGAATAGGCCCCCTTTTTGGGGCAAGAATTCATATCCGCTCATTAAATCACGTGACGTGGAAACCAGACCCGCCGCCTCCCACTCGGATCCGAAGTAGCGAGCGGAAGCAAAAGTGGCTTGTGCGAGGCCACACAGGAGCCGCGCGTGGCCACTTCCGTCTTGTTTGGGTGTCGAGCACGACTCGTTGGTGGCAATCCAACTTTCCTTTGTTCCGCATCACCGACGACGAACGCGACACTCAAGAGTACATCCCTGCCCTTACCACGATCACAACCCCATCGTTGTTTGTCATCGTACAACATTTACCATAATATCTGATACCCACTCACCCCATCGTCCCGCTCACCTCATCGTCGCGCTCGCCCCATATCCTGCTGCCAAGTATGGCTCCGTCCATGGGACTCAAATAGAGGCAGCTCAATCGGAGCACTGTGCAACCCCTTTCGGCAAGAAGACAGCCAATGACCAGGCACAAGATCCGTCAGAGCATCAGCAAGCTTGCTTTTGAGGATTGTCCGAGCGAGGTGCTCCATCTCGAATCTCTTGAGAAGATTGCTCGAGACCAAGGTTCCGAATTATCTCCGGCCGTTCGAGCATTGCTCCAGGCCATACGCACCACGAGCGTTGCCTCCCAGGGTCGGACTTCAGAACATTCCCAAGAGCAGTCTCATGAACAGGCCGAACATGAAGTTCAAATACAGGAGCATATCGCGAGGTACCACTTAGATGAAGCGGACGAGAACAAGGAGCAACAGTGGGAGGAGCAGAGAAGGAAGTCTAGCGATGACGACTCAGGTCAGCAAGCGCCAGAGCCAAGCTTAGCTGCCTCGCAGCTCGCCGCTACCCCAGCTCTGGATCAGCAGTCGACTACGCCCGATGCGCCAAGTTCACATCGCTGCCTGCAAAGCAACAGGGAGATTCCATCGCCTACGAATCACTAGCCCGTACCTACGCCTTTGGCACCTATAACCAGCATCAGTATGCCGCAGCGCTTGAGGCTGCCGTCGAGAAAGATAGCCTCGACCGATGTTTCGACTTCTTCCTGGACTTGGAGATGCCCGAGGACCCAGAGCAACGCAGCAAAGTCGAAGAGGTCGCCAACATCTTGCGACGAGGAATTCGCGCCGCCAATAATCCCAGCGAAGCCTTGAGTCGAACCCCCGACGCACCTCCTGTTAGAGCCGACGAACCTCTCCCGGACACAAACACTGAATCTGCTCGGGCGAGGGACCTCGCCAATCTCGCACGAAGACTGGCAGAGCTTTGCAGTCGCGGTGTGCCCGAAGAGGCCATCGAGCATGCATTCGCGGTACTGCTCAATGGAGTTTTTGCGTACCTCAATGGGGTGCGGATTGGGGACACTCTGTGCGGCACATACAGCAAGGGAGAAGCGCTCTTCCTGAGTGTCAGTCGAAAGGAGCTCAAGTCTCGCAACGCCAGTAACGGACCCGGACATTCAAAGGCCGACAAACCCGACATTGTCTGCGTTGACAAGCCGCTTCGATACCACGAAAACACCAAGGATGTACGGGCGTGGGGCGAGGTCAAGAGGATGGCCTGGCAGGACATGGGCTCAACAGTCTTTCGCCAGCATCTGAGGTATGCGTATCGCACGGTGACCGAGAATCCAATGTGTGGGAGACAGTGCAGCTTCACGCTCTGTGGACAATTGCTACGACTTTGGCTCTTCGACGCTCTGGGCTATGGCACCACTCGCGCCGTCGATGTGACTGACGAGAGCAATGCACTCTACCTGGCTCAGATTCTCATGTTCCTGACGGGTCCGACGGATGACCTTCAGAAAAGGTGGACGCCCCAAGCTGGGGCCGTCTATCTGGTCGACCTCGCTGCCGGAAAGCGCCCATCCCCGGACGACAAGTGCGGCGAAATTCAAGTCCTAGGGCAGCCTCGCTTCCTCGACGCTTGTCGCTCGGGGCTGTGGGGCCGGCGTACATGTGTCTATGGAGGCACCGAGGCAACGTACACCGAAGGACGTATGACACCCACCGGCTTCGAGCCCACAGGCTCTCGGCGTAAGATCAATCTAGTACTCAAACTTTCTTGGCTTCCCGAGGAGGTCATGGTGCACGAACAACTCGTACTGCGCCATATAGAGGGCCACACCGAGAACCAGGAGGTAGGAGACGTGCCCCGCAGCCGCGGCGTTGTTCGACTGTCTGGAAACTGGAAGACTCTGGACAGCAAGCGAGTCTGTACAACGCGCACGACCGGAGACTGCGAATCCCAGGCAACGCAGTTGGGCCTTCTTGTGATGGCCCTCGAGACGCTGACGGGAGTCCAGATCGACTACGGCAAAGTTCCATTCGACGTCCACTATCGAGATTTAAATCTCGGTAACATCCTCTTACATCCGGATTGGGAGCAGATGATCCAGGAGGATCGAGACGCGGACATCCTACTCTTGATAGATTCTGGAAACCCAAGGCTGGGCGAAGAACCCCGCGCTGCGAGCAGTGCGGGCTCGACTGGCAGCGACGGCGACGGCACTGATGCGGGTCTGGAGGACGCCATGTCCGTCAATGGCTTCTTCATGACTTGTAAGGCCATTGAAAGGATCAACGTTGAGGCACAGCTACGAGGCTTCCTGGCCGACTTGGCGGCGGTCGAGGATGAGGAACACGAAGCAACGATCCGACAGGATATTGCTCGCCTGGATGCCTCGATCGAAAAGCTGAGCCATCGATACGTCGATGATATCGAGTCTGCAGTTTACTGCTTCCTGTTTCAGATTGTCTTTTTCTGCCGCCGCAACCCAGCGCTGGGTAACAGCGTAGCCTCGGTTGTGGAGAGCAAGGCGGTTGGCGAAATTCTCCGCTACAAGCAGCTGCATTGGAAACGTTGGGACGCTTTTGATTACTGCCTCAGTGAGATTGGCAGGGCCTCTAGCACCTTGAATCATCTGATACACTGGAAATTCCGCACGGCATTCGGCAACATCTGCAAGCACGTCAACGCAGCTCAGCTGCACTGGGAGAATCATCCGCAGCAACAGCGTGGTTTGACCGTGGAGGAGCATCGTGCTTTCAATGCCGTCTTGGACGAGCTTGACAAGTATATATCGCTCATAGGTACGGATCGTCCAGGAAATGACCCTACGCCACCACCCAAGCGGGCTACGGACGCGCTTACCGACGCTGCGCCCGCGCCTTCTGCCAAGAGGGGGAAGACGGAGTCGCCCGGGCAGAGGGCCAAGGCTGCGCTCGACGTCAGCTTGGAGCCGGGCAATCCTGCGTTCTGGGCTTCCAGCGATGGAAGGATCCTGCGTCAGCTCAACGAGAAGCAACCATCAAAGATGTCCACGCCCAGTGGCGGTATCTTGGAAGTATCGTCCGGTGCTGAGGACGACAACGAGGACGAAAACGAGGACGAGGACGAGGACGAAACCAAGCCTGAGCGATCCTAACCAGGGAATGGAATCTACCTCGGGACTGGCATCGCATCGGATCGCACTGGACAGCATTTCTCTCGGCGTGATCGCGATGGCGCGCCCGTTTCGCCACGCCGGAAAGAGTCTGTCTGTCCTCTCTTGTCCTGTGCTCTTTGCCCTTGAGCTCCTCCTCCCAACTTGTATTTGTATTCCCCGCTACCCTGGTTGCTCCTGCGCGTGCGTCTGCTGTTATGCGCGCCCCTTGTACAATACTTGTCCAACTATCCGCCAAGACACAATGCAATATCATCCATTTCAGGTCCCGTTGTATCGATCTGTCGCTTCTCATAAAGACTCTTCCTCTTCTTCTTCTTCTTCTTCTTCTTCTTCTTCTTCTTACATTCACGCGTGCGGGAAGCGGTATATGGCATGGAGTGGGCCGACATGGGCACGCCCCACGCTAACCTAATCCCTGTCCAGTCCAGTCCAGTCCGTTGAGAGGTAGCTCCCACTGCTGGCCTGAGCTCTCCTCGCAGTAAGTACTCACGCACGCACGCACGCACGCAACCCTTGAGTGAAGGCCTCAGTGGGTGAGTGAGTGAGTGAGTGAGAGAGCGGCGCAAGTCCAGCTCCAACTCCAAATGCAACTCCAAGTCCAGGTCCAAGTCCCCTGGAGCCGAGAGCCTAGAAACTAGAGCCTAGCCGGAAGGTAGCGCAAGCCCACTCGCTCCTACAGTCGTGGAGTAGAGTACTTACGAGCCAGACGAGGCCAACTACATACGTGTTGACTGTGACTGTGACCCCGTCGCCGTTGCTATGCGCTCAAAGGAAGCTCGAAGCGAGGAACAAGGATGCGTCAAGAGCGAGGAAGCGCGTACAATATTGAATTGGACTGGAATGTTTTCTCCCCTCCCCCTTTTCTCTGCTTTCCATATCAAAGCTCCGCTTGCCCCGCCCCGCCGTATTATACAATACAATATCATACCCTTACCTCGGGGCTGGTTCGTCCTGTTCCGGAGCACCAAACCCAAACCCAAACCCACTTTCGCTCGCCTCGTTGCCTCGCCCGATTCGAGCCGCTGCAAGTAAGCAAGCTAGCTGCGCGTGGCCCCTGTCTTTGCGCCCACGTGCAGCCCCGCCTGCGCATTGTCTGTCTGCGTACGGAGGGAAACCGTACCTGACGTGACGAGCGGTGAGGTGAGGTGAGGTGACCTGGTCTGTTGAGGCATTGTACTTGTAGGTGGGCTTGCAGTCCAGTGCGATGCGATGCCAGTGCGGTGCAAATTCTCCTGGGTGGGAGTGCCTAGCTTGGCCACAGCTCGACTGTTTTGTTGAGCGGGCGGTGCTGCTAGGACTCTATGTAGGGAGTACGATATACGATATACGGTGCGATTCGGGTCCGACTTGACTGACCCGCCTCGCCGGAATTCACCCCGCCACCTCTGTGTTCCAGCCTAGGCGAGTACAACCCAAACGGTGCAATACCGCAATACCGAGGAGCTAGTACAGTGCGGACCTGTGTCTGGTGTCTGCGCACCGCACCGCACCGTACTGCAAGGCAAAAGTAAGTCAGGCAAGGAAGAGCACCGCAAAGCAATGCATACCCGCACGCCCGCACGCCCGCACGCCCGGCGCTTCAGGTGGTGTGAGCGAGGGTACGGGTGCGGCGACTTTTCCAAGTAAAGTAACCCCTGCACATTAATCGTCCATCGTCCGTCGCTCGATGCCATTTAATGGCTGGGAACGGGAACGAGGTCAGGTGAGATGCGTTGAAATGAAATGAAATGAGATTGATATTAGGGGTTTAGAGTGCGTGAGGAGATTTCACGGGGCGTGCTCGTCATGCCGACGACGACGACGACGATGACGACGACGATGAAGGGAATGCTGACGCTCACGTTCCTTCCTACTATTGTACCCGTGGCATTTGCCCCGCCCCATCAATCTATACGCTGAATGCTGCTGTACTCTATTTCATATGAAAAAGTCTAGACGCCGGTCTGAGTGCTGTGCTTTGCCGTGCCGCGCTGTGCCGACGCAAAAGTCACCGTCAGGTCAACTTGCCCAGTACAATTTGTATCGCAACATAGGGGCAGCGCACGGACCTGACAGCCAGGCCGCCCTTGCCCGATGTACCAGACGCGCTGCCATGCCAACCGGTGATTAAGTATTGTACTCCGAGTCAGTCATACGGAATCTGTGAATCGAATGATGTGAATGAATTTGACTGGACCGGACTTAGTCTGAAGTGGATGTCTCGGAGATGAGTGAGTGCGGGGAGTTGCGGCGGGTGCGGGTGCGGGTGCGGCGGGGTTTGCTTCGCCAGGCCTGCCTGTCTGTCTGCCTGTCTGCCTGCCTGTCTGTCGTTCCAGTCAAGGCCAAGGGCAAGGGCACGGCGGACGCTGCGGGCCTTTGGTGGTGCCACTGCCCTGGGCCAAGGGTCGACGCACACCAGTCGAGGGTCGTCGAGGGTCGAGGGCGCGTGCTGCGAGCTGCGTGCTGCCGTGCTACCTGTCATTCAGACCGCCAGGGAAAACCCCCCGAGACATCGGAAAACTAGACGTTTGCGTGCGTGCGTGCGTCCAATATGTCGCCCAGAAGAGCGGTTCACTCGTGAGGGACCTCGAACGCTTTCCCCCTCTCTCCTCTCCCTCTCTTCCTTTGGTCCAGTACTGTACTGTACATATTGTTTTGTACTAAGTCCGCTGTGCTGGGTCGAGGCGCCCAGCTGCGACTCGAGTGGGGAGGAGCATTCGAAGCTGCACTGCAGCACTCAAAGTGCACTGCAGCACTGTTGTTGAATTGTAGTACGTTTGCACCCTCAAATCATGTCTCACCCGTCCGCCCCTTTCTCGTTCGTCTTGACAATTGCTGCTGCTGCTGCTGCGCCGCATTGCCTCGCATCGGGAATTTCGTCCTCTGACGTCGGGTTCACTCTGGGCCTCAACTACAAACAAATGAACGAACAGACGGACCTATCCTCCAAGCTCTGGCATCATGGGCGTATTGTCCTTCGCCCGCTCGCCCCGTAGAGATTGTACCATGCCACACCACACCACACCGTGTCATACCATACCGTACTGGATCAGGCGTTCGTCGTGTCCCGCCTCTTTGGTCGATCGATTGCGCTGCCCTGCGCCGCGTCGCGCCGACTCGCCTGGCCTGGCCTCTCGCCCAGATCGGTGGGTGGGCGCGGCGCAATTTGATTGAGCGCGGGGGCGTGTTTTGTTTGTGTGTTTCTTTGTGTGTGTGCGGGCGCGAGACAGTGACGGAGCAGAGAGACAGTGTCTCGGTTGAGTGGACGTAGCCGTGGACGTCGTGCCTGCTGTCCTTGCTGTGCCTGCTGTGCCGCCGCCGCCACGCCACGCCTTGCTCTTTGCTTCCTTAATGGCGCGCGTGGGCGTACTTTGCGCGTCTTCTTCGCCTTCTTCGCATCCTTTTGCATCCCTTTGCATCCTTCTTTCTCGACCTTCTATGAGTGCGGGTGGTGCGGGTGGCGCGCCTTGCGCACTCCCGCTGCTGCTGCGCCTCCACTACCCGCACCCGGTCGCGGTGACACCATAAAATTGCTACTTGCTATGAGCATGCATATTCACTGGTACTTGATGCGCTGTGCGCTGTGCGCCGGGCCGGGCCACGGTCAGCCGCAAACGTCGTGGTCGTGGTCGTGGTCGTTGCCGTTCATGTCGTAGTCAGGTGGCCATTCACGCCGGCGCATGCCTCACTGCCACTGCCTACTTAAACGCGGTCGGTGAGCAAGCGCCAAGCCGGCGCAGCGTTATTGCATAGGCGCCATTGGATGTCGGTCAGCTGCCCCGCACTCACTGCACTCACTACACTTGAAGCAGAGAGCGTCGTCACTGCCGTGCAGATCCACCACCACCTCCGAGTACCGTAGCGAGGCGAGCTCAAGCGAAATAGACGCGGCGCTTAAGCCTGCCTCGATCTGTTGCGTCCCGTGGTGCATAGACGTACTTATAGCCATCTTCCTTCGCACACGAGGCAGGGCGGCCAAGTACGCTCGACGTTGCTTGCTCTCGTACTGTAGTACTGTAATGCGTATGCAACCTTGAACTGCCTCTTGCCTTTTCCCTCTTTGCCTTGCCTGCGCGCTGTGCTGTATGTACGTACAGTACGCCGGCGCTTCGCTTCCATTAAACGAAGCAGCTGCGAGTCCATTCGATCTCGATTAAACGAGTCGACCGGGCGCTGACCCCGCTGACCCACTTGAATTCCAATTCAGTCCCCAAAGCGGCATGGAATTCAGTGATTTCACCTGCCTCGACTCAAGTAGCGCAGCGTAACTGCGCTCATTAAGTGCCGGCGGGGCGCTTCGAGTGGACTTGGTCAGTTCAATTCAATTCAATTCAATCCCATTTCCATTCAGTGGGCGCGCGATGCCTGCTTGCCTTGCTCGCCTTGGCCGTGCCTGCCCCTGGCTGCAAACGTTAGTGTGCCTGCGTATTGCAACGACTTGCGAGGCGAGTCTTTGCGGTACAAGACGTTGTTACTTAGTTTCAGCTTGGTTCCTGGCAGAGGGAGAGATTGGCGGGAGAGACCCGCGAGCAAGGGCCCGGACTGGAGTGACTTAGATTCGACTTTGAGAAAAGGGCAATGCCCGCCCGCCGCCTTCCATTACGGGCAGCATACAATCAATATCCGCCCGCCCGCCTGCCTGCCTGCCTATTGCGCGCTTGCTCTCCCATGGAGAGATTCAGATTCACACTCTGGTCGGTCTCTGGGAGATAGCAACACGGCCGTTTGCGCACACTTGTCCACCATCATCGATACAACCCCCCCCTCTCACACTCTCACACTCTCACACAACACAATACTTGCTCGCCGCAGGGGACTCGCCCGCTCGCCCGCACCCACCCACACCCGCACACCCGCACAACCCACACGTACCGGCACCGGCACTGCACGGCAAGCAAGCAGCAACTTTGTCGTCGTCCCTCGCCGCCGCCGTGGGTCTTCTCTCATATCGCACCGCACCGCACCGGATCACACTCGTATCGAATCATATCTCCCGTCGACTTTGACGTCGACGCCCACGTCCACTTCCGTCACCACCACACCCAGAGTATCCTATTCTGTCCGCCCGCCCGCTCGCCCCCACGCCCGCACGCACGCGCGGAACCCACCTTCGACGCTCGAGGTTCGAGGTTCGACGCTCCGACACCCACCCCTCGGACCCCTTTGCTTCGCGCACACACGCACGCACAGGCAACTCTCTCTTCGCCCTACCAAAGGCAGCTCCACCGCCTCTCGCCCTTCGCACTCCCCATTTGTCCATACCCGGATACTTGCGTGTGTGTGCTTTGTGCGCGTTTTTCACAAGAGGACTGTGCCCTGCACCCGCCCAGCCAGTGAGCCAGCCAGCGCGTGCCTTTTGCCCCAACCGCCGACCCAACCCCCGAGGGTGGATTTGATTGGGTGCAATATTGTAGAGGGGGCTTCGGAAGACATTTTGTCCGGTGTCCGGTGATTGATTGGGCTCGATCGGACAGGGCAGGACAGGGCAGGGTAGAGCAGATACGCTACGGTTCCACCCACCCAATTCCTTGCTTCTTGGACTCCACTTGCAACGACGACGACGACGACGACGACGAGCATACATCCCTCCATCGAAGCAGCCTCTTTCTTATACGATTCCTACCATTGTCTTTTCGCGGCCGTACAACATCATCTTTCCCGGCACACTCATTCCATCTCGACTTGCCACCACCACCACCACCACCACCCACTGCATCTATAGCGGATCTTGAAATCAAAGATCAACGCATAGCGTCCCGTCCCATCCCATCCCATCCCGTCCCCGTCCTGCCTTGCCCTCTTCCCTTTGTTCTTCCTCCTCTTCTCTTCCTCTCCCCTCGAAGCAGCACGGCTGCAGGCAGTTGCTCTCCGCGACTCGTCTTGCAAGCTCCGAGGCAAGCAGGCGTGCGTGCGTGCGTGCGTGCGTGCATCGGTCAGATACGCCGACGCCGACGCCGCTCCCCCCCCCCCCCCCCCCCCCCCCCCCCCCCCCCCCCCCCCCCCGCCCCGCCCACCCCCTCCCACCCCCCCCCACCACCCCCACCCCCACCCCGCCCACCCCCTCCCTACCCCTCCCCCCAACACCCCCCCCCCCCGAGCCACCCACTCCCTAACCCTCACACAACCCCCCCCACCAACAGAGACACCCACTCCCTAACCCTCACACAAACACCACCACTAACAGAGACACCCACTCCCTAACCCTCACACAAACACCACCAC
>RRYC01000457.1:0-33969 GCA_004016185.1 Quambalaria eucalypti | reverse complement strand
GGGCCGCGGGGTGGGGGGGGCAAAAAAGGGGGGGGGCGGCGGCGCGAGAGGCGGAGGGGGGGGGGGGGCAAGGGGGGGGATTTCCACCCCCCCTTGGCCGTGCCCCCTTTTTTTTTGCCCCCCCCGGGGGGCGCCTGCCAAGACCCCACCCCCCCCCCCCCCCCCCCCCCACCTTTGGAGCACCGCTTCGCGCGTATGGTAAGTAAAGCATAGCAAGTGAGTGCGCAGTCGTGCGCATGTCGTCTTTCCCGTTTTCCCCCAGCAAATCCCACTCACCGACTGACGCCATCTAAATACTGTACGGCTTGGCGCATCGTGCTTCACGGAACACTCAGAGCCGCTGCAAAGGGTCAAGGATAGCCAACTGCTCGAGAGGTGCGCGCCCCGCCTGCGTGAGAACATCGTCACCCTACCCCCCCAGTGATGGCCGCATATATCACTTCAAAAGAGCAGCTCAAGTTCCATCGCGATAGGCTAGAACAATGCAATTTGCGCTTCCAACCCTCCCGCCCAGACCGCAATCGTCCCGTGACTCGAGGCAGCGGTGCTCAAATTCGCAAACAATGGTCATTCCCCGCCCCACGCTGGTAAGGTTCCGCTGCGGGAGCAGGCTCGCTCGGAGAGGCCCTGATGGTGGGGCGAGGCCCTCATGGCAGGGAAGTGGCGATGTACACTGCGAGAGCGTTTCTCGCCGACACTTGCGCTGGTCTGCAGCGGACGTGCGGCCAGAAAGGGTCTCATCCGCAGACGTTGCCGCCACCACCGACGGCGGGCGGCGGGCGGAACTAGCAAAGACGCGGCAGCGGGCAGCCTCAGTACGATTGCGATCGGCGATTTGCTCGCCGGATCCTAGCTGCAATGAGATTGATACGGGTCATTTGCACAATCACAACGTGAGATACGCGATACGCCAAGGTGGGGCCCACAGGGTCTATACACGGCGCCATCGGCCGGCCGGCCTGCCGCCCACACTACTCCTGTCAAAGCGCCCATGGCGTGATCTCAAAGTGGGAGCATTGTACTTGCCGCTCCCGCTTCATCCCTTGACCCGCTCCTTCGTCCGCTCCTCCCGCTCTTTGAGAGTCGCGTCGCCTCGCGCTCAAATGACCGAGACGCTGCTGACCAACAAGCTTTCGACCCGCAACGCCTCCTAAAACTTAAACACAGGAAACAGGTGAACCAAGTATTCGAACCACCGTTCCGACCCCGAAGTGGATACCGAGCAGATCGACGGCAGCGAATCGGAACGCAAGGAAGACGCGGCTGGCGGCTGGCGGCGGGGCTTTCCGGTGCTTTTCTGGATGAAGTGCACCGAGCCGTGACTGCCGGGCGGCAGCTTTTCATGGTACAGTACCATGGTACACGCCATGATCGTGCCCGCTCTTCGCTACCAACGAAGCTACACAGTCACCGAGCTGTCAAACATAGAGGATCCGCTATCACGGGCCCTTGGCTGAAGCACCCGCCGTGCTCCTCGGAGGAGCGAGATTTCCGACAGCCGCAAGACGAGCTTACCCGCATCCAGCGAGCTTATCGCCATAAGCTCCACCTGCCGTCGAGCCTACGAGGGAGCTGGACATTCCTCAGTCGAGCCTTTTGTGCTTGTGCAAAGTACACGGAGGTAATGGGCGGAAGTGACGCCCGAGTATATGCTCACGACGCCGAGCCGACGGAGGGCTCAGTCGCGGGCGGGCGGGGGCGGAGAATGGTCAGCGTTGGGGTTCAGCGACGTTCAAGTGAGCTTGCGTGGCTCCAGGAGGCTGCGGGCGCCAGGAAAGGGTGGACATCCCGAGGGTGGACGTCCCGCCGCTGACTGGGCTTCGCGACGTCTCCTTTTGTCGCTGTGTCTGACGGATGCTCAGACGTCTTCAGTAGGTCTTTCTAGGACTTTCTCGCTGTTGCTCCTCGGGATCTTCGAGCTCGTTACTTCGCCACTTTTGGTATTGAGATTGGGATCATTCCCTCATCTTCCCTCGCCATATGACAGTCACGGCCTGCTTTCTTACAACAGGCGACGTCAATCGCTCAGCACGCACCGCCCTCTCCTTCCTCGAGTCATACCCACTCACTTAGCGACACGATGTTCATCTCGCCACTCACGACGTCAAGCTGGGTCAACGCCACGTCAAGTCTTTCCCACGATGAAGCGGTGCGGCTCGCGCGGAGGTGAGTGTAGCATCCATGTAGGCCTGCAACTGGTCCACGTCGACTAACCGTACAACGACTTCCTCTGCCTTCCCCCCTGCGCGGTGGCAGGGAGCTATGGTCCCCATACGTCGGCCTCCTTCTGAGCGCAGCGCTCCTCACCGTCCTCGTCAGCGAAACGGTGCGGTACTTTCATACTCAGCGCCAGCTCCTCTCGCCGTTGCGCCCCAAGAGCTTTCCTCTTCGACGCCGCTTCAAGTCGCATTCGCGCTCTGGAAGTCATCGACGGGGGACCTCAGGCGCTGCCAGTCGGGCGTTTGCCTCGCGCAGCAATGCTCGTGATGCGGATGACGAAGACGAGGAAGGGGAAGAGCAGCAAATGCGGGGTCTGCACCGGGGGACTGAGAACGACAAGGGGGACTCGCCGTTTGTGAAAGGCGTGGTCATCATGCTCACGACAATCCAGCTTGTGCAAAGGTGAGGATGCAGTGTGGTTGCCTTCGCTTTGGTAGACGCTCGGGCGCTGACGCGTCCGCCCAACGGGCACCCCTTTAACTCCGCAGCGGCTTCTCTTTCTATGCCGGCTATGTCTTGCTTGCAGATCGACGAGGTGAGTGCAGGCAGCCACCTCGCTCGCGATGACTTGACACATGATGCTCACATGGAATGGACTCTCTGTGGTGCTTGTTATGCTATCCACAGGTCGCTACCCAGACTGGCATGATATGCTGTACGGTGAGTGGTGAGCTACGTGCGTGGCGAGGACTGATCTGTATTGAATGCAAATATCCTAACCTCGTCACTACCTCCGTTGCATCTCTCCAGGGAACATGATACCAGGTGAGTCGGGCGAACAGACCCTGGGCTGGCAGCTGGACTGCGCCTTGCTTATCGCATGCGCTCATATCCTGACTGCCACAACTGCTTCTCCCCTCGCTCTGGCAGACACCGTCGTAGCGTCCATCGTCCACGGCCTCTACGGCTGGCGGATCTTCGTCCTCCTTACCGCCTCGAAGCGCGGCCCGTCCTTCAAGTACTACATCACGGGCCTGCTCGCATTGCTCTCGGCCATCCAATTTGCTTGTTGCTCACTCGCCGTCGTCTGGATGGCCATGTCGGTGCAGCAGCACGCCGAGGCGCGGATGACAACTTCGAGAAAGTTCTTCAAGGCGTGGCTATTCGTGTGCATCCTGGCCAATGTCATCATCAGTGAGTCGCTGCGGCGAGGGGTCGTCGTTTTTCAGACGGAGAGGAGAGACTTGTGCAGCTGACCCAGACCATTCTCTGCCTTGCCGTCCGGTCACCAGCACGATTGATCGGCTCGACGCTGGAAAAGACACCAGAGAATACTGGCAGTCTCCACTCTACGCAGTCCACAAAGGCACGCCTACGTCTGCGTCAGCTGACCTGGATCCTAATTCCGGGGGGCATGGCCATGCTCATTGCCACATTCACCGCCTTTCTTTTGGAATGCGTCGCCGAGACTCGGGACTACTACTCCTTTGTCCTCATCTGCCTCAGCAAGCTCTACGGCGTTTCTATCCTCGTCTGTCTCAACCTCCGCACCGAGCCGGGGTTCGACCTCACATTCGACGCGTCAAGGGGGAGACTAGCACGGTCCTCGCTCCTGTCTGCCGACCTCGATGCAGGGACGAACGGACATGCTGCACCCCTACGACTGCGGCATTCGGCGATTGCCGTTTCTCTGAGTCGAGAGGCTCTCCATACTACAGAGAGTGATTCAAGACACGAGTGCGAGTCGGAGTGCGAGAGGACAACGACGGCGATACTTCCCTTGCGCATCGCGAGCCACGCAGCGAGAGAACACGGAGAGCGTCCGGTCTTGGCTCGTCATCGTGCACCTCGTACCATGTCTAGCCGCGAGACGGTTTGCTGCCTCAATAACGCTGCAGCAGTCGCAAGTGAAGTTGCCCTGGCGGCGGGTAGGGGCGATTGGCCTTGTGCTGCTACGAGGTCGCCCACGAGGGCGAATACCACGGGCCATGGCGCGAGCACGACTCCCCGACGCTCTTCTTTCCGCTACATTCGGTCGGACAGCTCGACTCTTGTCAGTCCACGAGGGAGGAGTCACGAGGCCGGTGCACCACTGGACGAGGCAGGCGAATACCCCGCCACTCCCTCGACGAAGATCTATGCAGGGTGCGACTCCTTGGCCAATAGCACCCCACCTTCGCCCGCGGGTGTCACGCTCGACTCCCTGCGGCCCCTTTTCCTGCCTGCCTCGCCCACCTCTCAGGCGTTCAAACTCAAAGACGCGACCTTCCCGCCGCACCACTACCCAGATCGACCTGCCGGCCTAGCTCGCGCACGCACGATACTCGAACGGGAGACACAGGCCCTCACGGGATCTCCCTCGTCGGGGTCGCCGCGGAGTAGACTTAGACTAGACCCGTGCGCGGCTGCCACCGAGGACCCGTGCAGCTGCTCTCAGGACGAGTGCGACGATTCCTGTCCGTCGTATGGGTATGCCGTATCCCACGGTCAGAGTCAATCCGGCTCCCCGCGAGGTGAGCCATCATCCGTCGCGCCACCGCTACCGCCCCCACCGCCACCGCCACCGCCGCCTTGCAGCCCTATTGATGAGAGTGGGCCGCGAGCCAGAGCCAAGCGGACGCCAGTGAGACACCGCAGGGCTGGTGAGAGGAGTGGCGAATCGTGGGATCTCAGCAGAGAGAAACGCTCGACACTGCAGCGCGGAAGCCTGCAGAGCGACCACCGTCGCGAAGGCCAGCAACAATCGCTTCAGAGCTCGCCTGATTCTGATACGGCCATGCGGCGCACCAACGCCCGCGAAGATTACTTCAGCCTGGCAGTCGACAAAGCCAAAGTCCCCGAGGTGCCCAACGCGCCTCCGTCCTCGCCGAACGCAGAGCACGACAGCGACAGCGTCTTCATCCCTGCCACCATTGCGCAGATTGTCGAGCTGAACACGACGACTGCACCACTCGGCCCACCGCCACCCGGCCCCCCACCGCCTGGACCGCCCCCGCCCCCACCTCCGTCGGTCCCCTTGCAAGCATCGAGGGCTACTCGCAGTCGCAGCCATAGTCGCGCTCGCCGTGAATTCGCACGCACACCGTGGCCTACGGACGTGCCTCGCACAGTGTCCATTCCAGTACCGGTGCCGGTACACGGCGATGAGGCGGGCGTGTCTCCAACGCCGAGCCCGCTGTCTTCCTTCTCGACTTCCTACTCTAATGCGGAGGAAGTGGAGGTCGATGGCGGCGGCGGCGAGGAGGAGTCTCGGTGCGACTGCGGGACAAGTGCGCCACTAGGTACGGACAATGAAGATGCAGTGTCGGTCCTGAGCAACAGGATGAAGATGGCCGAGGAAGGACGAGTGGGAAGCCTCCTGCTTCCCACCAGGACTACGCTGTACCACGACGACGACGGTGACGCACACGCACACGCCCCATCGACTCAGCGCGTCGCGTCTCGCGCACTGCCCTATCGCGTGCACCACGACGACGACGGCGGCGGGCTCGACTTGGCACCAAGCGCACAAGGGCAAGGGCGGTGGTACCACATTGATGAGTGGCGTCAGGCAAGCTTGCCCCTGTCCAGAGGACCGTATGCACCCACGCCGCCGAGCTTCGAAGTAGGAGCAGTCAGCCGCCCCGTCGCGCCCTCGCCAGGGCCAGGACCATTGCCAGTGCCAACAGGAGGAGGCTCGCACTCGCGCCTCTCGCAGGAGGAGACCCGTCATTCTCCCCCCCACGACCACATCCCTGCGCAGTCGGGGTACCCTCCTCGCACCCACACTCGCACGACGACGACGACATCCGCGTCCTACCGCGACGACCATCCCTCTCCCCCCGCCGAATGGTCCTACCGCCCGCGAGGGGGCGCAGGCTCCTGCGCACGTAAAGAGCAGGATCCAAGGTTCAGGGGGTCCTCTGTAAGGGCAAGGTTGCGTGCTCGCGGCGGGAGTGGGAGTGGGAGTGGGAGTGGGAGTGGTGGGGCGGGTGCCGCTGTATCGGGTGGGAGGTGTCGATGCGGCGGCGGCGGGATGGAGAGCGAACTCCCCTCGACTACGACTTCGACTTCGACAGTCACCTACCCGGCCTCTCTCCCGGGCGCTGCCCCTGCCCCTGCCCCTGCCCCTGCGCCGCACTCTTGCTACCATGACCACGCTGCACTCGCACATCCACGCCCTCAGCAGCAGCACCTCCAGGCGACAACCGAAACTGAGCGTCAACACGCCAAGCGCCGCCTCCCCGGGCACTTGGGACTCAACCTCGGAAAGGGGTGGTTGCATCGGACTGCTACGGGACAGGGACGTGTGCGCGGGGGCGGGGGCGGAGGTGGGGGTGGGGGTGGGGTCGGATAGATCAGTCTCCCCGAGTACCGATTACTCGGAGGATGAGGCTGCGGCGTCGGATCGGTCTTGGAAGCAGAGTCATGAGGGGGCTAGAGGGAATAAGCTGTTGGCGATTGGCGGTTGACGATTGGCGGCTGGGAATTGCCACTGATACGAAATTGGGTCATACGTCGCCGTCATAGTCTCATGTCTTGAAAGCTCATGGTGTTACCATCGCATCTCATCGCATCTCATCCCATCCCATCCATCCATCTGGCTTCGATCGCCCCGTCGCTCTCTCTCTCTCACATAATACACGTACGTAAAAGTAGGTACCTACCTCCCTCTGCGCACGGGTCTCCACCTCGCCCCGTGTATCGTAGGTAGTGCCCTGGTAGGGCCTGAGCTGGCCTGAGCTGGCCTATCTTCCACTGTCTCATCTCATCTCATTTCCGCCAAAGCTCACATGGCATAGCCAACCCCCCGGTCCTTCATTCCTGCCCTGCCGCCATCCATTCGTTCCTACTGTACCAACTTTACCCACGCGAGACTCCTCCCTCCACGCCGTGGCATGTCCTACCTCTTTCCCCGCGCCAACCAACCAATCTCACCCTCAATGAAAGAAAGTCGCAGGCGCAGGAACGCCAGCCTCATTCCATTCCCTTCCATTCCACTGCATTTTACTCGGACAGTCCAGTTCACAGACTTCACTCGACTCGACTGACTGACTCCACTTTTGAGTGTAAGTGTAGACGGCGGCGCACGTCGTGGTACGGGTACGCCCCCCGCGCCCGTCACGTCACGGCTGAGACTGAGAAGGGAGGACAGACGAATTGAACTGAAGTGGGCGGCAAAGCGTCCTACTCTCAATCTCTCGCTCTCTCGCTTGCTCGCTCAGTACACACCCCCAGCGCACGGCATACATCATACGCATTCGCATACGGGGCATGAAGAGTCAAAAGAAAACAAGGGGCATATGGCCGTCATGTCACGTTCATGGGGTGCAATACGCGAGGGTAGCGTGTATGTATGCGCGTGCGGTGGGTGTGGGTGTGGGTGTGGGTGCGGGGAGGGGAAGGGAAAGGGGAGGGAGCACAAGGTGGGACACGTGTCGATCCTTTCACTAGCTAGAACAACTGTACACTCTTCGCTTCAACAAGTGGCACGCTGGAGGTCTGTTGCGTTGGCGTCGGTGTCGGTGGGCACTGAGCACCGCATTGGCATTACGTGGTACGTTGGGCCTTTGCAGGCGCAGGCGGGCAGACAAAGACGGACAGACATAAGAGGGGCAGTGCGAGGTGGGCGCCTGCCGGAGTCGTGAGCGTGAGGTGAGGGAACGGAGACTAGAGGTGAAGGCGAAGACCAGAGTGTGGACGAGACGAGACGGAGACTTATGTGCAAGAGGGAAAAACAGTATGATGAAATATACGAGGGAGAAAAAGCAGGTGCCCGAGGGCGGGTGTCCCAAGATGAAGGCGAAGAAGGGTGGGTGCAGAGGCGCGATGGTGGCGAGGATTTTGCGAACCCAAAGTAACCGATGCGATCCGTGGAAAAGAGTGGCGTATAGCAGGCAAGGAGGAGGGCAATGTCCGTGGTGTGTTGTGTCGAGTCGATGCAAGCAGCGACGACGAGCGCAGGTGCAGCCGTCTCCGTCGCTGGGCACACGTGGCGGCGACCCACTTAGTCAGTGTTGCCGAAAGGCTGAGCGACCATGCGACGGTAAGGAGTAGCCTTGGCCGGCGAGTTGGAGATGGTGGCGTGGGCAACACAGTTGCTGCTGGGACCGGGCTTGTGGCCGGCGGGGGTGTGAGCCTGGCCCTGGTAGAAGGTGCTGTAGGTGGAGCCCTTCTTGTAGACACCGGGGAAGTGGCCCGAGCCGGCGTCACAGTTGGTGAAGCCGCTGCCATAGTCACCGGGGTGGTTCCACTGAGAGCCCATGACGTCGTAGATGTGAGGGCACCACTTGGGGGCGTCTGTGCCGGGGAAGCAGGCACGGATCGAGAACTCGGTGGCGGACATGAAGTTGGACCACTCCTTCAGCTGGGTCCACTGGCCCTCCTTGCCGGGAGCGCGGCGGGTGAAGACGAGACCGCCGGGGGGGTTGCCGTAGCCGTCGGCACCGTGGGGGTCGAGCTCACCGCCCTCGTCGCCAGACTTGACGTGCATCGAGGTGAAGTCACCGTAGCCAGTGACCTGGACAAAGTCGGGCGTCTTGATGAAGTGGGCCTTCTTGATGGTACCGTTGGGGATCAGACGGGTGCCGTATCCCTCGCGAATACAGTAGGAAACCATCTCCTTCTCGGTGGCGCCGATGGTGTGCTTGCCCTCGTAGGGGGCCCAGAGACAGAAGTCCTGGACGGAGTTGATGAAGAGGTTCTGGCACATGGACTTCTGGGAGTGCGAGCCGTACTTCTTGCAGCTGTTGGTACCGATCTGGCCCTCCTCCCAGGTGTTGGGGAGGTTCTTGACGGAGAAGGTGGGCTTGTCAGCAGCCTGAGCCTGGAGGGCAGCGGCGGCGACGGTGAGGAGGACAGCAAACTTGGAGAGCATTTTGGGGAGTGTGTGTGGGTGGTGTTGGGTGTGGGAGAAGGCCGTTGGAGAACCGAGGGAGTTTATAACCTAGTTGACCAAGGGCGAGAAGGAATGAATGTGATTTGTCCGAGACAGGTGACGTAACGTCGAGGAAGGGTGTTTTGAAATTGGGGAGGTGGAGAGGGTGGAGAGGAATAGGGTCCTTGAGACGGGAGGGAGGGAAGAATGGAGTGGGTGAGACAGGGAACGGGGGTCTGCCGTCAGAGTTTGTGGGAGCGGCAGTATTTAACGGCGGTTGGGTGGTTGGGTGGTTCGGGTGGGCGCGGGCGCAGGCGTGGGCGTGGGTGGTGGCCAGGCCCAACCAACACACAAACACTGGTGCACATTCGCGCCCACGCACGCAGCATCCAGCGTGGGCGGGCGGGCGGGCACAGTCAGCCAGCCGACCACCTCCGCTGTGACCAAGCCACACATGGGCGGCCGTAGAATTTGCGCAGCCGCTTTCGATTGCAATGCGTCGTCGCCAAAGGGTTGGGGGGTCGGGGAGGGGAGGGACCACCACCACCGAGCTGAGCTGTGTGCTTCGACCCGAGACGGAAGTCGGTCGTGCATGTGTGTCAAGGTTTTTCTCGGTGCTGCGCGATGGCGGAACAGCGAGGACAGCGCACAGGCTCACAAGCTTGCTTGCTGACAAGGCGCGGCTGCTTGTTCACAGCACCCGGTCTGGGCTTGGCCGCATGGGCGGCATCACGGCGGCGGACTTTTGTGAGTGCGTGAGCCCACAACAAGGGGGTGAAGGAGGGTGTTGATGCAAAGATGCATGCCATGCAGACGGATGCAGATCGTCAACCGCGGGGTCCACGAGTTCTTCGACTGCTCCTCCGCCTCATCGCCACTCGTTGTTTGCGCAGGCACCGTCCTTACTTACAAGCGAGGGAAACACCGCGCGAGAAGACGAGGGCAACAGTTGGCTCTTGCCGCACGCCCTGCCCGCCCGCCCGCCCGCCGCACGACCCGCACATGCGCGCATTCATGCGGGCAGCTTGTTGCGCCACACCCCGTCCGTACGTGTCACACCCAGCCGTCCCTCGTTGGATGGAGGTGCTGGGAGCGCCTGCCGCCCAGCGGGCTCGACTCGACTCGACTCGACCCGACGGTCGATGAGTTGCAGCGTCCGTCGCCGTCGTCGCCCGCCTCTTGCGCCCGTTTGGACCCGCTTGCCCCCTTTCCTCGTCCCCGATCATTGCTCGCTGGCCAGCCCGCCAATGGTTGCGCCTTCTAGGACGGCCAAGGCGGGGTTCATTTCCCGTCTATGCAGCAGCAGCAGCAGCAAGCAAGCAAGCAAGCAACGATTTGCGCTTGTGTTCGTCGGTCAGTCGACCGGACGCTGACGGCCCGCCCTCACTTGCCCACCTGAGCCAGTTCATTCACTCGCTGGTGGTGAACTCGCCTCGCCCTCTCTGGCATGCAATCCAACGCGTTTGTTGGGACCACCAACAAGCAAGCAAAGAGCAAAGCGGACGGGAAGGTCAGCAAAGACTTTAGGGCGCATATTACGTTCGTATCGGAGATGAGTGGTGCAACGCATGACGCACGCCCCCAACGCCCACCCACTACACTGCCGCACGGCGCCCCTGATATACCTCGTAATATCCACTCATCTCAACTTCTCGTGGTCGTCGGCGTTCGATCCGATCCCCGTCGTCCCGCCGCCCTCGTCTTCTCGTTTCCAGGAATGGTAAAAATGGCAATTCTGGCCTCCTCGCAAGCCACACCCTCTTCGACGGGACTTGTGTGGGCGCGGCACAAATGCAATTTACGCAGCCCGTCTTCTATCGTTGCACGTACAATGACTACGCCCTCGCGCCCTCGCGCCCGCACGCCCCTCGCCATCGAATGGACCAACTTCAAATCCCGCGCGCGCGCCCTCGTCCATGAGATGGAAACACTAGAATCGCCTTCTTCAGAGAAACCAATCGCGACCACGTACCCGAGTCATGTCGGCCCGGGCTCCTCACCTGGCAGCTTCATGATTCATCACATTCGTCTTTGTTCATCCCGCCCGCCCGCCATGCCGTTCTCCAATTTAACTCCGCCCACGGAGCTTCACGGCAACGGCGACGACGTGACCCGTCACCGCTCTTCCGACGCGTGCGCGCGGGGCGCGGGGAGATGCCCTCTGCGCACAAGAGAGCACACGCTCCACGCTCACTCACCCGCTCAGACCGCTCAGGCAGGCCCTATGCGCACGCATCGCAGCATCGTACACTAGGATGCCCGCTCGCCCCGGCCCCTTGCAAATCCCTTTTCTTCTGGCCCCGCCTCCCCGCCCCGCCCCCCTCTCGCTTCGCAGTCTATTTGCGCCCATGTTCGGAGCCTGGCGTTGGAGAGAGGGTGCCTGTGCCTGCGTACCTGTGCCCGCGTACCTGTGCCCGCGTACCTGTGCCGGTGCCTTGTGTGTGTCCACCCCCCTCACACACACATACACACGACTCCGCATCTGCATCGGCACCGGCACAGGTCCGCCAGGATACGTAGCTTCACAGCCCACAGCATGGCATGGCATTCAGCGCTGAGCGTTGAGCACTGATGATCTGGAGTGAGCGTCGTTCACACGGCCTGACTGAGTCGCAGTCGTGCGCGCAGCGAAGAGTTCTAGAGCTAGCGATCGGGATCGGTGAGCCGGCCGGCCGGACGAATGAGCGTGGCCGAAACAGCGCGCCCTTCCCCTTCCTATCCCCCGCGGGTTCTGTCGGCCTGTCTCACCTTGAGCGGCTGGCTGCCGATGCCGCTGCGTTCTCACGCGGGTGGACCCGTTCGTTGACTTTGGCCCAGCGGGGAGAACCGCCTGCCCCCTTGAGCTGGCTGAATTTTCGATCGAGTCGAGTCGAGTCCATTCGATTGCACGCACAGGTGGCCGTGAAATCAATCAATGAATGAAGGGCGGCAGCGGCAGGGTGCAGCACACCCTGCAGCGCAGGCGGGTCGTACACACATACACTACAATACCATACTGCACGCCGCGGCCTGCGAACGCCACGCTACGCCGCCGTGGCATGCTATGCCATGCCATGCCATGCTCAGGCAGGCGCCTACCTGTGCCTTACTTACTTGAACTAAGTATCAGTGAAATCGCATGCTCTACTGTATGTATTCTGTATCCCACCTGCGTGTCGCATTGCCACGCTGGCAATGCTGCGAAATCATTGGGTGTACATTACCAGTATGCCATGCCATGCCGCTCGACATACGACGTACGACGTGCGACGCTACCCCAGCCTGGCCTCCCGCGGGCCGAGACCTGACCACCCGAAGAGGACCGATACATCGTCGATTGTCCGTATCATGCGCAGTGGGAGGCAGTGGTGCGGTGGAATGATTGATCCGAAGCGATACACTACAACTCACCACACCAACTCGAAATCTTCAAAGGGTTTCTCTCTCTCTCTCTCTCTCCTCGGTGATCCGTTGCTCTCGCTGGCAGTCTCTCTTGGCTTGCGGCGGCGCAACCTTTGGTCTTTCTCGGTCGAGTCGACGGCGCTGGCATTGGCAGTTGCGGTTTCGCGCCAGCTAGGGTTCGGAGGGCGTATTGGAATCGTAACTCCCGTAGTGCACAGAGCAGAGCAAGGCAAGGCAAGGCAAGGCGTTGAGTGGCCTGCGCGTAAGTACTGTATGGAGACGAAGGAGCAAGTAGCAAGCTGTGATGCCCGCCCCCGCTGTCGGGTTTGGGCGGAGGACGAGTTACTTTACCATGCGACGGCGACGGCGACGAGGACATTCCCGAGACTGAACCTGACATTGACTTCGGAGAACAAAAGGCAGAAGGGTACGTACTGTATAGACGGAAGTGTGGTACTGGTACTTTTGCATGGTTTCCATGACTTGCATTGTCTTTTATGCACTCACACACCACACGGCCGTATGATTTGGTATTGTATGATATGGTGTTGTATGATAGGGCTGGCTCGGGCGATGCCATTGAGCAGCGTAGGTAACAGGTTCAGAACACGGGGAAGCAGCGCCTTGCGTTGGCCGGCAAATACGAACGAGAAGGAGGCCAAAAAGGCGGCTATGAGGACGAGGAAGAGGGAGAGAGACGGCTTCATCTAAGTAGACACCAATTACGAGGGGGCCTTGAGTACAATACAATACAATACAATACACGGACGGCGAGGGTGTGGATATGGCCCTCGCAGCACAGAGCACTATTGTACTCGAGCGCGCACGTGGCCTCTTCCATTCCACCAGAATCTCTCGAAGCGTGAATACTCTGGCGCCCTCCTCTTTCACCACGAGACGACAAGCAAAAGCTGATACTGAAGGTCGTGACAGAGGAGGGCCATGGCGACAAGTGTTCAAGAGCATCAAAACCCAGAGCGTCAGTGCAAGGCACACACGATGATTGGCTGCTGATGATGATCAGGATTGTATTAGAGAGATCCGTCTACTATACACCGGATCGGGAAAGGGTAAGGTTACGACGATGCTGATTATGACTCTACACGACACGACAGACAGGAATTGAACATGCTAGTATACAGGCCGGCCTCAGGGCACAAAGACCTTCCTGCCCTTGCCCTTGCTCTTTCGACCGTCTTGCTGCGAGGGTAGCTGGCTCGCTTTGACGGGATCAGGTTGGCAGTGTATGAGTGCCTCTGAGCTACGCAACAGAGCTTGCCAGACTTCGAGTTCGACGCGCACTCCCACCAGTCGGATGGTCTGCAAGGCGCAGCACGGCGGCCCCCTTTGCGAAGGCGAAGGCGAAGGGGCTGGCGCGAGAGGCGCCGGTGCGTGCTCGTGCTGCGCTCCGGCCTGCTTCGAGGGAACGCTACGCCGAAAGGCAAAGTCAGAGCCAGAGCCCGAGGCCTTGCCGGAGTTGTCCGTTTCCGTCGAGGGAGAGAGTGGCTCGAGACCCTGGCTGATCCTCCTACGCTGTTGTTCAGTCCTGATGATAGCAGCACCAACGGCGGGCCTCATCGCGTATTCCTCGTAAACGCTGGGTTCCTTGACATCTGTCCTTTGCGCTTTCCAGGGAATCTTATCTCGAAAGCGAGGGATACTTGAAAGCCAGTTCCAGTCCGGCAGAACATCGTAAGAAAGACGAACCGAGGCGATACCCAAGTGTCGCAACTTGGGACAGAGGATATCCCCTTGCTTGACTGGCTCGAGAGCATCGAGGAGTTGACGTATGTATTCCTGCTGCTGGTGAAGATCGGCCTCGTTGGTAAAAGCGATGGACAGATTCTCGAGATTCGGAAATCGTCGCAATATCTTTGGTATGCCGTGCGAAGCCGGAGCTTGCTGAATGACTAGAGTAAGGGAGGTAGTCTCTGGAGCCTCGACTTGCATGACGTTCCTTGAGTCAAGGCAGGCAGATCGAAGACGAGGCATCCGGAACCACGTCGAGGTGTCCTCTGGGGTTCCCATGAAGGAACCCCGTTGTCTCGTCTGCGGCACTATTACGACTTCTTGTAAGCCGGGAAAATCGAGTTCAGAGGGAGTTCTCTCCCACAAAGCGCCGTGCACCGTACGATAGCCGTGGAACGCGAACGCGCGCAATCTCGGTGCGTGACGTTTGATACTTTCCCAGGCCCATTGTTGGAGTAGATCGGTTCCCGCGTCGGAGAAGGCGAAGTATTCCATCCTCGACGTCAGAAGATCAAGGAATTTTGTAAGCTCGTTGTGGTAGTCACCCCCGCCAGTCGAAACTCCATCATCGAGGGTCCTGATTGTGATTCTTCTGGGGAAGGCGACGTGACCTTCTGCGGCGTACTTCTTCTCGATCACTCGCCACCAGTCACATGATGAGGGCTGTCGAAATGCCAGGGTGACTGTGTCAAGGTTTGGGCATTGTTTTGCCAAGCGAAGTAGCCTCCCATTCAGATAGGTTTCTGCTTCGTGCCTTCTGCACTCTGGGAAAGTGCGATATATGACGCAGTCGTCAGCGCCTTTTGGACAGTCACACGAGGTGCCGCACACGGCTGTCATGTCGACATCGAGATGGACCAAGGTCGACTTGGACCGCTCAGCAACTTCGAGCCAGTGGATGGCTTCTTCCAAGTGAAATTGACCGTGTGATTGGAGATGCGTGATTGTGTCCTCTGAGATCATAGCGCAGCGGTCGATGATCGCACAGCGATGTTTGATCTGACGTTTGTGCTTGCGAGCGAGAGGCCTGTCCAGGCTTTCAACTTTGTTGACTCGACGTTTGTGCTTGCGAGGAGCGAGAGGCTTGTCCATGCTTTCAATTTTGCATGCTTGGTCGAGACATCCCGAACCTTGAAATTCGCACCAATCATGCTTTGGGATGGACTCGATAAACCTTGCGTCCCTCCAAAGCGGCCGGTGATTCAAAGCAACTTGCCTCCAGGAGGAGCAGACCTGGGCTGCGACGACGGGACTCAGATTGGCGGCTTGGATGATCAGGACGAGAATCTCGTGCGGTACCGTCTGAATAGGCGGGATGAAGAGGCGGCGAGCCCGGCTGAGTTCTTCCTGCAGTTCGGACAGTGAATTGGGACCCAGAGCGATTTGAGCGTGGCCCAGGGCCAAGCGGGCTTGGGTGTCGTGGCCGCATGCATGTAGGCTGTGCACGGCTTGCAAAAGATACTATGAGAGCAAAGAAGATGATTGGGACAGAATGCGAAAGGGCGAGAAGGTGAATCCTGGACTTGACGAGGGGCGGCTGTTCTACTGACCTTGGGTTCGTCAGGTAGAAGTCTCAGAGCTTGACGCACGTCGGATAGAGCGGCTTCACGACTCGACTGCGCACGTTCGAGGCTACGTTGGTAGTATGCCTCTGCCTTTTCGCCTTCGCCTTGGGCATCTGCGATCCTCTGACTCAAAGAGATTCCTTGGGGAAGCAGTGCAGGCTGATGTTTGTCAAGGCGGGGCCTTTTGGGCTCCTGGTCGAGACGTTGCATCTTTGAGGGCTGCAAGCAAGTCCACTGCCAGTGCTGCTGAGGGATGCAGGCAAGTCCACTGGCAGTGCTGCAAGAAGCATGAGCTTATCTGTCAGGTGTCTACAATTAGTGGAGAAGGCAACGTACCGCCCAAGGTGCAAGATCTTCACTGGCAGAGGGGAGGCCGCATCCTTCCTCGCCCAAATTCCCGAAACTGGCGAGTTCGGCGAAGGGGTGTGCTCCGAATGGGTCAACAACAACAGGAGTCGACGCGATTTGAAGGAGTGATGCAATGGGATAGGCGAAGATTCGCGTGTCGCCGTCTGAATGCCAGAACAGAAATCCGGGGCGTGGTAGGAAAGTGTGAGACGCCAGGATCAGACGCGGGACCAACACGCAACACACGAGAGCGTCTACTAAATAGGCGCGTCGCGTCCGATCTCGGAGCCGCATCCTGCATCTCTAGCTGGACGTAAGCCAGGGTGTCTCGGCTCCATATGAGCAACAGGAGGGCAAAGCTGCTGGGAGGATTCATTGGATTGACCAGGGGCAGCATCGCAATGCCGAAGGAAGCAGGTGTGATCTTGACTCACGCTGTAAGTAAATAGCTGAAGCGCATCGCATATGATCTTGTACGGATCATCACGGCTCTCCTGTGCCTGCAATGACCCTACGATGACCCTGCAATGACCCTGCAATGACCCTACGATGGTCCTGGAATGACCCTGGAATGGGAATGACCTTATGAATGCCTTGCGTCGCTACCGACTTGTCGACGAGGTATTGTACTCACTTAGAGCATTCAGGCAACCCTCTTGCCATTGCCACTGCCATTGCCACGTCTCGTCCCGTCTGTCTACGCACGCGCACACGACGCGCGGCCGCCGTGGACTGACTGGGAGGCGGCGGCGAGTAACGCGTGGCGGGGACTCGCGGGCAGGCGGGCAGGCGGGCAGGCGGGCAGGCGGGCAGGGGAGGAAGCAACCGCCCAAGCAACCAAAGACCAACACCTTGTGAGCCTCGTCATTGTGGTTACGATCAAATACCATACAATATCATAGAGTTCATCGACTACGCCATCCCGCCACCATGTCCCGCCCCGTCCAGTCAAAGGCACAGAACGAGGCAAATGCCCGTACGCTACGTGCGCTCGTCAAGCAGCCCGATAACAAGGCATGCGCCGATTGCAAGCGCAACGACCCGCGGTGGGCCTCGTGGAACATGTGAGTTGCCGCGATTGGCATGGCACGCTGGTAACCTTGGCTTGCTGACAAACACGCGACCTTCCCCGCCATCGCTGCAGCGGCTGCTTCCTCTGCATCCGGTGCTCGGGCATCCACCGCAGCATGGGCACCCACATCTCCAAGGTCAAGTCCATCGACCTCGACATTTGGACGCCCGAGCAGATGGCCTCCATCCAAAAGTGGGGAAACAAGCGCGCCAACCTCTACTGGGAGGCGCACCTCAAGCCAGGCCACAGCCCACCAGAGCACAAGGTCGAGTCCTTTATTCGAAGCAAGTACGAGACGCGCCGCTGGGCAAAGGAGGGGCCACCCCCTGCCGATCCTGCTGTACTGGATGGTGGAGCGCCCGCTGCGGCTGCACCCTTACCTTCCAATACCGTACCGTCCTCGACTAGTCGCGCCGCACCGCGCGCACCCGTACCACAGGTACAGCCCTCTGCGATTGACCTCCTCGGAGGAGACGCTGCCGGGCCTGGACCCGCAACGACGGCTACCTCGTCCCACTTTGGCGCGTCCCTCCTCGACGACCCTGCGCCTGCGCGGCCCGCAAATGCAGGTACTACCTCTCGCCAAGCCTCAGCAGCAGCAGCCCCAGCCCCAGCCCCAGCCCCAGCAGCCCCGGCACCAGCCAAGCCCAACACCGGCGGCGGCGGCGGTCTCTTCGACCTAGACTGGCATGAGCCACCCCCAAGCAATGCCACCTCGCCAAAGATCGCTGGCGGCAGCGGCGGAAGCAAGAATGATATCCTCTCCCTGTTCAATACGCCTGCGCCCACCAACTTGCGCTCCCCGACGCTCAACACGCAGACGCACACGCAAGCACAGGCAGGCGGACTAGACGCGGCATTTGGCGGACTCGATATTGGCGGTGGTGCGAGTAGCAGCAGCAGCGGCGGCGGCGCTGGTGGCAGTGGGATCCGGCCAGCGGGTACAGGCGCAGCACGCATTCCCTCCATCTCGGACCCATGGGCATCCTCCACCACGACGGGCGCCAACGCCAACGCCAACGCAGGCGCCAATGCAAACACAGGCATCTTTGGATCTGCTGACGTGTGGGGGGGAGGGGGTAGCAACAACAGTACTACAGCTGCGTCGGGTACGGGCACGGGCGCGGGCGCGGGCGCGGATATCTGGGGGGACTTTTCGAGTGGGAGTGCTGCGACGACGACGGGAGGGACGACGACAACGACGGGAACGGGCGCGGTCAAGGATGATCCTTTTGGGGATATTTGGAAGTGAGGCGGGCGCGCGGGCAAGTGGGCAGACGAGTCAAGGCAAGCTCCTCGAGGTAGAAGCAAGCAAGCAAGTAAGCAAGGAGAGACTCGATGTGGGCTTGTCTTGCTTCTGCCTGTGTAGAGAAATGTCACCTCCCGTCGCCGCACATAATGTAATACCGTAAGCCACGTGAGAAGTCATCGAGTGAGGCGGGAGCTACCACACCACACCACACGAGACAAAGATTCGTCTTGCGATTGCAATTGTGATTGTCATGGGTATTGCTCGGGTTGGGTCGGGTCGAGTCCGGACTTTGTTTCCACTTTTCCACATTTTCAACATTCCACATTCAACTTCAACAAACCAAGAGGCAGGGCAGGGCTCCGCCCTCACCTCACTGACTCTCCAACTCCTCCTCTAATAACCTCGCGAAATCCGCCAAGTCCCCTTCTTCTTCTTCTTCTCCTTCTTCTTCACCACCATCACCATCACCCTCCTCCTCCTCTTCCTCTTCATCATCGTCTTCATCATCGTCTTCTTCCTCCTCCTCCTCATCCTCCTCATACTCATCGTCATACACCCCGGAAGAACCCTGCCCGATTCCAAGTCCGATGCCCATGCCAGTCCCGAGGTTAGAAGAGGATTGCGGTGGGGGCCGCCATGTCGATTTGGGCGTGGGCGTGGGCGTTGCAGTGGGGGTTGCTGGGGGCAGGGATTTAGCCGGCGAGGCGGTGCTGGCGTTGGGGTTGGCGCTGGCGTCACTTGTGCCGGCACTCGTGTTACTCGTGTTAGTGCTTGGAGGAGGGAGGGGATGCGCCTGCGTAGCGGGTGTAGGCGCCACTTTCACTTCTGCTTCCACTTCCCGTGCTGAGGTGGAGAGTGCGGGTGCGGGTGCAGGAGCGGGTGTGGGCGTAACCCCCGCGCGGCCGACGTCGTCGTCGGTATCGATGTTGATATCCAATCCGAGCTCTAGGCCGAGGCCGAAGTGGGCGTGCGAGTGTGCATCTGCATCTGCATCTGCGTCGGAGGTGTCACCCTTTTCTGCTTCGTCTGTGCCTGTGCCTGTGCCTGGTCCTGCGGCGCTTTTGCCGGGTGTGACGGCAAATGGTACCTCGGCGTCGGCATCGCCCTCCCGCTCCCGTTCACGTTCCCGCGGCCGCGCCCGAATGGGAATCTCCTCTACGATGGAGGGGCGGGAGCGGTAGCGCGAGGGTACGACTATATTTTCGGGGCCGCCGTCGTCGCGATCGTTGTTGTTGTTGTTGTTGTTGTTGTTGTTGAGGTCCAGGCCGAGGCCTAGGCTGGAGTGCTGCTGCTGCTGGTCGTCGTCGTCTTGCCTCTGCTGCCGTGACCGAATGGGAATCTCCTCGACATCTGGCTGCCGCCGTGAGCGCGTGGGGGGGATGGTAATCTCCTCGACGTCCAAGTGCGGGCGCGACCGCATGGGAATGTCCTCTACCTCTGTGCGAGCTCTGCGCGTTGGTGCACTGGTCTCCGTGCGCCGTCTTTTATTGGCGGCAGTAGGCTGTGGGTGTGGGTGTGGGTGTGGGTGTGGGTGTGGGTGTGGGTGTGGGTGTGGGTGTGGGTGTGGGTGTGGGTGTGGGTGTGGGTGCTGTACCCGCCCCTGCCCCTGCGTATGCGCATGCGTCCTGTGCGTCCCTGCCAAGGCATCCCTAGCCCGCTGAGATACGTCCTTGACGCTACGCTGATGCCGTGCCGCCAGGATAGCCCGAATGGGCTCGAGAACGTAGACCTTGCGTGTACTGTCCCACGTGAGGAGCACGTCTGTGTGTCCTTGTGGTGCGGGGGTGGCTGAGCCGGCCGTCGGTTTGCCATTGCCACTGCTACTACCATTGGTCGTAGTGCTGGTGGTGGGACTGGCTGCGAAGACGTGGGCGTGCGAGTCGCTGCTGCGTGGAGGATATTCTAGTAGCCAGTCGCGGCTGCTGCTGCTGGCGGCCTGGGCGTGGAGGATACCGCGGTGGTCTGGCGGCGTGGACTGGAGGGAGGGCGGGATGTGCGAGACTGTGTGTATGGGGTGTGGATTTGCGTGTGTGCGAGTTAGTGAGCATGTGTTGCATTGAGAGGTGGTGACGTGCACGTACATTTGAGGGCTATGAGGCTGCTGCTGCTGCCACTGCCACTGCTGCTGCGGGGTGCTACATGAATAGGGTAGCTCGATGTCGATGATGATGATGATGATGATGATGATGACGATGATGATGACGAGGAGGCCGACGAAGCTGCGGCTGCGGTTGCCATGTCTAGCTAGCGTAAGAGAGATGCCGTCGTTGTTGTTGTTATCGCCGCCGCTGTCGTCGTCGTATGTATGGAAAGAAATCCAAGCAAAGCTGCAGCAGCTACCTGCCCGCCCGCACTCCCAAAAACCAAATGGAAGCAAGCGGGGATCGAACGGGGTCCGAAAGTGCGCGAGGCCTGCGTGCGTGCGTGGTGGGTGCGTGTGGAGGCGCGTGATTTACTCGGCGCCGCTCGCAGCGAACCTTGATCTGTGTCTGTCTCAGCTCAGCCTCACTGACCACTAGCTAAGCCGTAGCGACGAGTGAGCCATACGTTCAGCGCTTACTGTACCTTGTGAGGTGGCCTAGACAAAGTGCACTCGGTGCCACTGGGCCGACTCGCAGCGCTCCGTCTTGTGCGCAAGTTGCGCTCGGACCATGCCACGCGGTTAAATTCAGTACACTAAGTACGGCAGCGAGTTGCCGGGCGGGCGTGTTCTTGGCGTGGCGTGGCGGGGCGTGCCTGGCTAGGCTGGCTGGTAAGAGTAGCGTGGCTGCTCCTCTTTTGTGCTCACTTGTTCCACGCGACGACGTCAATCAAAGTGGGATTTCTTGCTTTTCCGTCGTTCATACTCCGATCACAAAGGCCACTGCCCTCCCATTGTCCATTGTCCAATGCCAAGGATTATGAGTCCCGATTGGGTGCCAATCCCATTGTACTTTATGTATTGCATCGCCTCGCCGCGCCGCGCCGCCCGCCTCTCTCTCTTTGTCTCAGTCGCGTCCTCACATTTTGAGTCGCGTCGCGCGGGTCAAGTGCAGTTGCAGTGCCTCTGTGCCTCTCTGGCCGCGCTGATTGTGCGTGGATGGAATTCCTGGGCGGCAGGCGTGCAGAGGCGAGGCGGCGAGGCGGCGAGGGCGAGGGCGAGGGCGAGGGCGAGGCGAGGCGGGAGGGCGGCCCACATCTCAGCAGCACAGCGAGTGAGGAATCGCGGGCCATTTGCAGGCGGCGGCAAGCAGGCGAGGCAATGATTGGTGATTGGGACACTCACTGCCCACCACCGACACGACCACCACCACCACCAAAGGTAAAGCATCGCCGCAGTCGATGGAATCCCAGCATACACGCACTTAGAACAAACGACCGACCGACCGACGACCACTCATAATCAAATCCTACAATCACTCCTCACTTGCCTACGCATACACGCCCCACCCCACCATGAACTAATCACATTAGCACCACACCCAATCACCCACCCCCCTTTCATGGGCCAATGAACATGAGCAGCAAGCCACTCCCCAGGGTAACCCCTCGCAAGCCACCTCCGAGGATAGTCGGGGTTGCTAGTGGCGCCCGCTTGGACGACGACGATGACGGCGACGAAGACGCACCACCGCCTTCCGTGCCCGTCAAACCCTATCCACCCCGACTCACGCTCCGCCCCTCGCCCAAACCAACCAAGTCCGGTGGCACCAGTGGCGGATCAAAGGCCATCGATGGCCTCAATGGCAGCAGTGATATTGCCTCCTCGTCAAATCCCCTCACACCCTTCCACCTCTCCTTTGACACGGACCTCCCCGCGGCCGCCTCGTCGTCGACATCCTCACCACTGCCTTCCCCACCCCTGCCCAACCCTGCCGACTTTACCACATCCGACCCGCAATTCTTTCCCAAAAGGTACCGCTCCAGCAGGGCTCCCAGCGCAAGTGGAAGAGACTCACGTCCCGATAGCACCATTTCCGTCGGCACAGCCTACTCGGCCAGGGCAGCCGTAGTGCATACAGCCAGTCGCCAGACGCTGAAAAAGGTCTCTGCCGGTAGCGCAAAGACGCAGAGAACAGCAAAGCCCAGGAAGAGCAGTGGCGCTACAAAGGCTGCCCTCAATGCGCAGTCCACCAAGGTCAATGGCTCGAAGCAGCCCGATTACCACCCCGACTACGACGACGGCAATGACTACCACCACCAACAACATTCGGCATCGGCTTCGGATGTAGACCTCGACGTCGATGATGACGACCACCTCGCATCGGGCTCAGAATATGATCCAGACGAGCAGCCGCGCTCCTCGCCCAGGCAACATGGCCCCGCCCGAAGCCAGTACACCACCACCAACAACGCCAACGACCGCACCAATGGCCCCGCTAATAACCCCCCACGATACCCTACTAATGGCAATGTCTCCTCGTCTGCTGCTTCTGCTTCTGCTTCTGCTTCCACCTCCCGCCTCACCCCCAAGAAACCTGCCAAGCTCAACCTCGCCCGCCACGCCGCCGCCACCGACGCTGCCGATGATAGCCTCTCACCAGACAAGCGTGTCCCACTGAGCGCCACTTCGGCCAAGAGCCTCTTCTTCTCGTCGTCACCTGTCAGTCCCGACAAGGCAGCGCGTGCCTCCTCTCCCACAAAGGCCAACTCCATCCTCTCCATTCGACGGCCCTCGGATCAGTCCCTTGCGCCCACGTCAACGCGCAACCGCACCACACGCACCACGTCCATCTCCACGGCCGTGTCTGGCAATGGCTTCGACGACTATGCCGACTATGCCGGCCAGTCAGCCGCCGACGAGTTTGCACCGGGACAGTGGGCACAGACACGCCCTGCACACGACCGCAACGGCAGTGTCCATGCCGCCCACGACGACGACGATGACGACGACGACCCCATGCTCTCCAAGTTGGCTGCCTTTTCCTTTCCCGCATCAGCGCACCCTGCCGTCGCCGCCGACGTCACCGACTCGACGGCTGCCTCCCAACTGTCATCCCCTGCCGGCTCCGCAGGGATTGGCTCACGTCGGATCAAGTGGAAAGAGGCCATTGCACTCGCGCAGCGCAAGGAGACCGAGGCCGGCGCAGGCCCATCCGACGTCGGCTATGGCTACGGTTATGGCCACGGCCTGGGCATCTCGCCGTCGCAGCAGGCTGGCCCATCTTCGCAGGCTGGTCCATCCTCACAGGCCGGGCCATCCTCCCAGGCCATGTCTGCCAGCAACTCCCTCACCGTCATCAGCCCCTCGGACATGGGCAGCCGCGGTCGTCGAGGCAGTGCAGCCACGAGCCACGGCCGTGCCAATTCCGCCGTATCGGCCTTTTCCCTGGGCGGCTTCTCCCAGCTCACGGCGGCCACGACGACGAGCGGTGCTGCTGCCGCCAGCAAGGCTCTCTCCAAGGAGTCGATGCTCTCCACGCTCCTCTCATCCCAGGCACTCGCCGAGGTCAATGCCACCTTTACCCTCCCGCCATTCGAGTCCCTCGAAGACTTTGAGGCAGCCAAGCGCGAGCTCAAGCGCTTGCAGGACCGCCTCGTGGACAAGAAGAACAAGCTTCGTACCACGCGACGGCTCCGTGGAGCAGTGGGCAAGCTCGCACGCGCTGACAGGGAGCGCGGGTACACGGTAGGCCCCGGTGCCAGTCCACTCTTGGGCGCCGGAGGTTTCAATAGCCCGACGATGACAGCACAGTCATCCCGCAGCAGGTCACGCACCCAGGCGGGGCCCGTGCCGACACCAACGTCGCCTCTCCGCCCGCCTGCACCCGCCTTTCACTCCCGTTCCTACTCCCACGCACGTGGACTCTCCCACTCTAGCGCCGGGTCCATCTCCACCTCCGTCGCTGGGGCCGGCGGCGGCGGCGTGGGCAGTGCAGGCGTCGAAGCCGCAACGGAGCAAGTCGACCGCATCGTCGAGGAGATCTTTGAGCTCCAGGCGCGCGTAGATGCTATACGGCTGCGCATACGCGAGCACGTGGCGCGTGTGTTGGTCAGGCGTTGTACCGAGCTGGAGCAGGCCGAGAGGGAGAGGGTGAGCAGAGTTGGGGCGTTTAGGAGGGGGAGTTCCGGTGTCGGTGGCGAGCAAGAGGGCGAGGGCGACGAAGAGGAGGAGATGTCCTACTCTGATGCAGATGCCGAACCCGACGCCGACGCCGGTGCAGATAGATTCCCAACTGCTCCTCCCCGGATCGACGTTGCGTCTCGAGCGCGGATAGGGACGCGAGAAATGGCATCGGCACCGGCAACGGCACCGCCACCCGCAGCAAGTACGCCACCTCGCGCCGGTCCTGATCCGGAACTTCGGCGGGTCCAGGCAGAGTTGCAGCGCATCACAGCGGACAAGGAGCGGGCGCTCAGGGACGTACGGGAGCTGCAGCAGGCCTTGGCTGCCAAGGAGGCGGAGCATGCCTCGCGAGTGCCGTCCGCAGCCGCAGGCTCGACGATCACTTCGACGCCCGCCTCGACATCGACCGCAGACGCCCGCAAGGTAGCGCAGCTGGAACGCGCCTTGGCTGAAAAGGACGCGACCATCCTGGCCAAGGACAGGGCGCTGGCTGACAAGGAGGCGGCATTGCACGAAGAGCAACGTCGAGCGGCGCAACCCGTTCGCGACGACCGTGACCGTGAACGTGACCGCGACCGCACCGCCCGAGTACAGTCCGAGCGCATCGCGCAGCTCGAGTCTGCCCTCTCCCACGCCGAGGAAGAAGGCCAGGGTGCGGCGCGTGAACTGAGTCGCTTCGAACGGCTGCTTGCCGAAAAAGAGGGACAAGTGCAGGCTGACAGGGAGCACATTGCGCGGCTGGAGAAGCTCGTCGGGTCGCCTGGCAGCCCTGCCGTTGGTGGGCCCGGCGCCAGAGACAGCCAGGGCTGGTCCAAGCCTACGAGTCCGAGCCTGGGCGTCGTGAGGAGTATCCCCCCTGTCCCCACTGCAGGTGCAGCCTCGCCCTCGCACTCGCAGGAGGAATACTCGGCTCTACAGCGTCTCCTCGCGGAAAAAGAGCGTCTCGTCGCGGAGAAGGAGCGCAGCCTCGCCTCGCATGGGGATACGATTCGCCGCCTCCAGTCGCAGTTGAGCGCCGCCGAGTCCCAACTGGGGGACAAGGCCGCCTCGCACGCGCAGGCCCTCGAGCGGGTCTCTGCGCTCGAAGGTTCCCTCGGGGAGCGCGAGAGAGCACACGCCGCTGCGCTGCAAACTGCGAATGCGAGTGCGAGTGCCAGTGCCAGTACGGGAGAAGAAGGCGCTTCGTCGCGAGCGGCCCTCGCACGCGCAGAGGCCGCCGAGCGGGACGTCGACGCTCTGCGCACGCAATTGGCGGATGCGCACAGAGAGGCAGCGGAGAGCAAAGCCCGGCTGGCCGCAGCCGAGCGCGAGGCAGCGGCCGCACGCGCCGAGCTGGCGATTGCGCACAAGGATACCGGCGAGATGCGGGCGCGGCTCCTCCTGGCTGAGAGGGACGTCGCGGAGATGAAGACCCGGTTGCTCGTTGCTGATAAGGACAAAGCCGAGGCAGAGGCCCGCGCCAAGGCTGCGGAGCTGGAGCGCGAACGGGAGCGACAGCGTCAAAAGGAGGTTATGGACCCGCCGCCGTCGGCGCATACGCAGCAAGATGCACCGGCCCAAGCCAAGGTTGAGCAGCTCGAGAAGGAACTGGCGTCTGCGAGGGAGCAGGTGCAGGCCGCCAGGGCCGAGACTAGCTCTCTCAAGGACGAGGCCAGCTCACTGAAAGTCGAAATTGGTACTCTCAAGACGGAGGCTGGCTCGCTCCGCTCCGAGGGAGGTATGCTCCGCACCGAGGCTGCGCAGCTACGAACGGAAGCTGCGGACCTCAAGACTGAGATTGCGCGCGTGCAGGCCGCTCTGCAGGAGGAGCAGGCGAGTAGAGCTTCCCTGCAGAAGGAGCTTGAGCGCGAGCGCCAGCGTCAGCACGAGGGAGAGGCAGCGGCGGCGGCGGCGGCGGCTGTGCTGCTGGAGAAGGAGAAGGCGCAGCGGATGGACGAGGAGAGGGAAGCGCTGCAGAGGCAGGTCGAAGAGGGCGGGAAGCGCGAGGAGGAGGTGCAGAGGCGGGTGGAAGAGGGACGGAAGCGCGAGGTACAGCTCGAGGCGCAGGTGGCTGATGGACGGAAGCGGGAGGCTTCGCTGGAGGCACAGATCGCTGATGGACGGAAGCGCGAGGACTCGCTCGAGGCACAGCTCACGGAAGCTCGCACCCGCCAGACGGCCCTCGAGGCACAGCTCGCCGACGTGCGCACTCAACTCGGCGACGTGCGCGCTGAGCTCGCCGACGCACGCACCCGCGAGACGTCCCTCACTTTACAGCTGTCCGACGTCCAAGGCCAAGTAGACTCGTCCAAGTCGGCCGCAGCAGAGGCACTCACCAAGTATGACACGCTGGAGTTGGCTGTCTCTGCGGAGCGACGCATCATGGCGGAGCGGGATGCCCTCTTCCACGCATTCGAGGCGCGACTTGAGCGCGGCGAGCAGACGCTCCGCGAGCAAGATAAACGCTGTGCGGCGCTGTTGGGCAAAGCCGAAGGCCGCGAGGAACTCGACGACTTCCTCGCCAAGATCCGGGGCGGGTCAACGGCCAAGAAGGACAAGACGGCAGGGCAGGACATCGACGACTTGCTTGCGAGTCTGCGGGTGCACATCGAGGACCTCGCCGACGAGCTGCAGCGCCGTGGCCGCGGGGATCGCGATCGCAGCTTCAGCATGAGCGTCGCAGGCGGCGATGCCGACGAGGGCGACCAGTCGCAGTCGCAGTCGCGTTTCTTGGACACGGACAACAGCCGCGCAAACGCCGAGGCGGACGCAGCCACCATCCGCGAGCTCGAGTCCCGCCTCGACGAGGCTCAGCGTGAGCTCACGCGCCTCCGTGCAGAAGCCGAGTCGGACAAGATCCAGCTCGAGGCGCTCAATGCCTCGCTGGCAAAGCCCGCGGGGACGTCCCGCGCCGTCTCTGCGCGCCTGGAGCGGGAGCGCATCGCCGAGCTCGAGGGTGCACTGGCGCAGATCAAGGAGCAAAAGGACGGCCTCGAGGGCGTCTATGCGCAGACAAAGGAGCAAAAGGACGAGCTCGAGGAGGAGCTCGCGCGCGTCGTGGCGGCGCACAAGGCCGGGGCCGGAGTGCCGTCCCGTGCAAAGCAGGGCGGAGCAGCAGCAGCAGCAGGCGTCGCGGGCACGCTGACGAGCAAGTCCTCGGTGGAGAGCTTCGACGACGAGCACAACTCCCTCGTCAAGGTGCCTGGTTCGGCCTCGGAGAGCGAAAGCGAAGTCGAGCGGAAGCAGCGCGGCCCGCGCGCGCACGCCAAGGCCCCCCCGCCGCCGCCGCCGCAGCAGCAGCAGCTACCCCCGCAGATTCCCCCGCTGCCCACCAGCGCCACACCCATGAGGGCCACGCCTGCACAACGCAAGGTCCTGGATGCCCTCTTGGAGCTGCTACCCGCCAGCCTCGACGAGAAGATGCTTGCGCCCGACGTTATGGATCTGCTCAGTCTCAGCGACGCGCTGCAGCAGTCTGGGCCCGGGCCTGCGCCGAACACCAGCGCCACGACGGCCACTCCGGCGGCCACGCCCGGCAACGCGCCGCCACGCAGTCCCGCCATGGCACCGGCACCCACACCCACTGCGACCACGACTACGACCACGACCCTCCCCGAGCGACGGCCTGCTCCGTCTCGCACCGGCGGACCGTCTGTACGCGATCGGATACGCGACTTCTCTGGCGGAAGCGGTGCGTCGCCGAATCCAGGAGTTTCGGGCGCCACTTCGCCCAATCCCGCCTTTGGCGCTAGGAAGTTGTCCAACCCGACGTTCCCGCCAAAGTCGCCGGCCAATCCTGCCTTTGCCGCGTTTGGTGCTCGAACGAATGGCAATGGCCTCGGTCTCGGTCTCAGCGTTGGGTCTGGACTCGGACCAACCTCGACTTCACCCGTCCCGCCTGCGTCGCCTGCTCTCTCGGGTGCGGCTGCTGAAGGCGCCGAGCTCCCAGACGCAACGCCCGACCTCGAGACGGCTTATGCCCGCGCGCGGCTGACGCTCGCCGCTGCTCGAGCCATTGTTGCGCGCGCAATCACGCTGCAGGGCGATTCAAAGGAAGCAAAGACTGCGGCTGACGAGGCCCGGTCCAAGGCAGAGGAGTACAGGGCTGCGCTGGAGGATGTCAGGGCTCAATTGGAGCGTGAGCGTGAGCGCGAGCGCGAACGCGAACGCGAACGTGAGAGGGACCAGCGCTCTAGCGTGTCTGCTTCTGCGTCGGGCTCAGGCTCGGGCTCGGGCTTCGGCTCGGGCTTCAGCACGCGATCGCGCTCGTCGACGATGGTCACTGCCTCGACGCCGCTCAAAGTCTCGCCTTCGTCGTCTCGCGTGGGCGGCAAGACGCCGCGTTCACACGACGTCTTCTCCTCTGGCGGGGGCGGAGGCGGAGGCGGAGGAGCGGCCGCAGGTGCAGGAAAGACGTCTGGTGGTTTCTCGGCGGCGCAGAAGACTGCGCGCAACCGCTTGAAGCCCCTGAACACCACGGCATTCCTCGCACAGGCCCCGCCCGGCCGCGGAATCGAGACGCCCAGTCCGTCGCCATCGAAGAATACAGTGCCACTCCCGGCTGTCTCGGTGCCTGCCGGCGGCGGCGGAGCCAGCGGCGGCAGCGGCAGCGGCAGTGGGGGGGAGGGCCCGCACTCGGCTGACGCGCTGGGCATCACCGTCGGCTCCGGCGTCGGCCATGGCGGGCCCTCGTCGTCGGCGTCGTCTTCCTCGCTGTTAGGTCTGCACCCCAACACGAGCAGCACCAGCCTAGCCAGCAGCAGCGCACCCAACAACCCCAGCAGCTCTGGCCCCCTCCCTTCGCCCTCTCTCCTCTCCCCTTCGCACCAACCCCGCTCCATCACACTGGGCTTAACCACCCCGCAGCTCATCTCGCGTATCCGCACACTCGAAGCAGAGATTAGTCACCTCAATACATTCAAGAAGAGCGCGGAGCGGATTCCCCTACTGGAGAAGAGCCTTGCTGAGAAGGAAGAGGAGGTCGCACGCGCACGGGAAGAGGTGGAGAGTGTTAGGAGGGAGGAGAGTAAGCAAAAGGCGAGGTTGTTGGAGGAATTGAATGATTTGCAGTTGCGCGGCGCGGGTGCGGGCGCGGCGGTGTTGCCCGCGGTGACTCCAGTTTCAGCGACTGCACCCGCACCAGCACCAGCGCCAGCGCCAGCATCAGCGGGCGCGGCATCAGGATGGAAATCCCTCCGCATGGGCTTTGCAGGCTTCGGTGGCGGCGGGGGCGGGGGCGGTAATGCTACGACGACCGCAACCGCCAATGCCGAAACCGACGCCCCGCCGCCGCCTCCCCCCGATAAAGACACCAAGGACATCGCCAATGCAGTGACGGTCACGCCGCGGAACCTCGATGCTACGGACACGACGAAGACGACGACGACGTCCGACGTAGACCTCGCGCTGAGGGATCTCCGCGAGTTACAGCTCGACGTGAGGGATTTGGATGCTGAGCGTGCGAGCGCGACCAAGAGCACAAGCACAAGCACAAGCACAAGCACAAGCACAAGCACAAGCACACCCGGAGGACGGAAGAAGAGCATGGGCATGGGCATGGGCATGGGATTGACCCTCCCTTCGCTTGGGAGTGTCCGGTCTCCTGCGCCCTCGTCCTCGTCCTCGTCCTCGTCCTCCGTTGCTCCAGGTGAAGGCGGTGGACGTGCGAGTGCGAGTGCGAGTGCTAGCGCTAGCGGTGGCGGTAACAGTGCAAAGTCCGCGCCGGGGTCAGCGCCGCCGGTACAGCGGAGTAAGACTGGGTTTGGGGTGGCGCTGCGGTGAGGCGCTGTGGTGAGCGTAGGCGTAGGCGGAGGTGGAGAGGAGATGCGCAAGGTTGTAGTGTAAGAGTGTAGATGATGTTTCTTTATGTGTATAGTTCGCCTCTCCCCCATACACACGCCCACACACCCACACACCCACGCACACGGACACTCCACATCACGAGACCAGACACTAGACCCTGATGATTGCACGATACGAAACGATACGACACGACAACGGCACGACAACGGCACAACAAGATCACCCTCATAGCCTCATAGCCTCATAGCCTCATAGCCTCATGGGTACGATGCTTCCACTCTCCCCTTTCCCCATCTTCCCCTTCTTCCTCTACTCTCCTCTCCCCGCTGTCCTTGCTCCGCTTTAAGGGTCGGTCGGTCGGTCAGTGATTGACGTCCAAGCGAGACGTGCCCTTTGTCATTTTGTCCGTGTTTTTGCTCGTCTCGCAGCTAGCCTGGACGTACGTTGTAATTTTATGCAGTGCAGTGTAATGCACTTCAGTTCAGTCCAGTTCAGTTGCACTCATTCCTGGTACGCTCTTCTGCATTGCGTCATTACAGTATGTACTTGAGTAAGCAAAGGGGATGGGTGTCTAGTTCAGCAGAGCGTGCCTCGCCCTCGCCTACCACAACTCCCTCCTCGCCCTCCTCTCTGCCCTCCTCACAATCCTATCAGGACTCCACCCCGCTCCCTCTCCCCCTCCCCCCGCATTAACCTCCTCCTTCTTCCCCCGCATCTCCCTCCCCAACGGCGCCACACTCCCAATGACCATACCCGTCGTATTGAACTTGCGCGCGAGCTTACTCGCTGTATTCCGGAGGGGATCCTCCTCACGGAGGGCTTGGATCGAGGCGATTTCTTCGGGGGAGAGGTGCGAGGGGTGCGTGCGGTTGCGGGCGTGTATGGGGGTGCGGGTACGGTGCTGCAGCGCAGGTGGGAGGTACGACGACGGCGCTTCTCCTTGCGAGGTGGGCTGGCTCACGTCCTGGAGGGAGGTGACCCCGCCCATGGCCGACGGGGGAGGACGCACAATGAGGATGGAGCCGTCCTGGAGGGTGTGGCGCTGTGCGTGTGGGTCAGAGGCGAGGGGATCGCGCGGACGACGAGAAGGGGTGTTGCGCTGTGTGCGTGC
Organism: Quambalaria eucalypti; assembly: GCA_004016185.1. NCBI lineage: Eukaryota > Fungi > Basidiomycota > Exobasidiomycetes > Microstromatales > Quambalariaceae > Quambalaria > Quambalaria eucalypti. The sequence continues at coordinate 2,648 of RRYC01000457.1, read as the reverse complement.
AGACGTGGCGAAGCCGCGGCGGGATGGAGCCGTACTGAATGCCCTACTGGCGGCTCCGAGGCCCGTGGAGAAGCCCTTGGGACCCGCCCAGGTACCCCGCACGTACGAATTGTAGTACACCCAGGGGAAAAAGTCCTTTTTCAGATGATAGAATGCGCGGCTGGGGACAGCCTGGTCGATGCCGAGAGTGGCAAACGTCTCCTTTGGCTGTCCGCCGTACTTGAATTCGGCGAGGAGGACTTTACCGTATTCTGTGAGGAGGGGGCAGCTGGTGTAGCCATCGTACTGCGCGGGTGTGGTGGCGCTATCTTTGAGTGCGGCCCGAACGAGGTTGGCGACGAGGACAGGCGCCTGGGCGGTAATGGCTGCGGCCGTCTTGGATGTAGGGAGGGAGCTCGAGTCGCCTGCGGACCAGACGTTGGGGTACTTTACGTGCTGGGTCGTGGCCTGGTCGACTTGGACAAAGCCCGTGGTGGGGTCAGCGAGGGGCGAGTCCTTGATGAACTTGAGCGGACCCTGTGGCGGTGTGACGTGCAAGAGGTTGAATGGACGAGTGACCTTTTCGCCCGAGGCACGGGTAAACGTCGCCGTGTTGCCGCCGTCTACGGCGGTGAGGTTGTGGTCAAAGAGGCCCTCTACGTCGCGCTCCTTGCGCAAGGCCTCGAGGACAGCACTGTACTTTGGCACGGCGAACATGGCGGGCAGGGCCGTAGCATAGGTAATGGGAATGTCACTGCGCACGCCCGAGTTGAGCCAGTGGTGCCATGCGAGCCACATGACCTTTTGCGGAGCGCCAGCGCACTTGTGGGGCTGGGGCGGCTGCGTGAAGATGGCCGGGCCAGAGCGGTGGTTGCTAATGTACTCCCACGTCTTGTCGCACGAGTCGTAGTCGTAGATGGAGGCGACCTTGGCCGCAGGGTCGGCGAGGGCCTCGGGTAGACCGGCGATGCGCTCCGGGTAGAGGCCAAGACCAGGTGCGACGACGAGGTGCTCATAGGCAATCGTCTTGCCGTCGCGCGTCTTGAGGGTGTTGCTCTCGGGCTGGAACGTCTCTACGGCATCATTGTAGAGACGCAAGCCATCGCCATTGCCGGCCAAGTCACTCATGGGACGGCGCAGCTCCTCCTTTGTCTTGAGGCCGGCGCCGACGAGGGTCCAGCCGGGCTGGTAGTCGTGATGCGACTTGGGATCCACAATGGCAATGTCTCCGCTCTCTGGAAAGGCACCTGTGCGCAGCAGCTGGTGGGAAATGGCCTGCCCGGCTGCACCACCGCCGACGATGACGACGCGGTGCTGCACCGAGCCGGAGCCCGAGGTGGCAGCGGGCGTGGCGAGGGTGCGGGCAAGGGGTCGGCGGAGTGTGGCGTTGGCTGCGGCGGTGGCGGTGGCAGCCCGCCTGGCGCCAGAAGCGACGTGAGCCAGCATCGTGGGTGTTGGTGGTGGAGGTGAAGTGAGTTGGCCCTTTTCTGATGATGATGGTGGTGCAGAAGGAGCATTTAGTCGCATTTAGTCGCATTTAGTCGCAGTTAATCACCGCAATTCCCTCTTTGCGTAACTTCCTTCCTCGGAGCGTGGCGGGTCACACCTGCCGCGGCTCGACTCCACTTCGGATCCGAGACGCGCCTCGAGATTTTGGAAGTCGAAACGCGGGCGAGGGAGGATCTTCCCATGGGTGTCCCCAACCCAATTGCCTGAATGCTGCCACCACTACCAACCACACTACCACTACCGATACCGCCCTCCTACTATTCCTCCTCAGCACCCATCTCCACCCCCCCCCCTCCCCCCCCTCACCGCCGCCCACCATGCGCCCCCTCACAGACGAAGAGACCAAGACCGTCTTTTCCAAGCTCGCGCACTACATTGGCTCCAACGTGGTGCACCTCGTCGACTCCTCCTCGGACGACCCCCACGTCTTCCGCCTGCACCGCGACCGCGTCTACTACGTCTCCAGCCGCGCCATGAAGCTCGCCGTGAGCATCTCGCGGCCGAACCTCTGTTCCCTAGGAACCTGCTTTGGGAAATTCAGCAAGACGGGCAAGTTCCGGTTGCACATTACGGCGCTGGATTACCTCGTGCAGTATGCAAAGTATAAAGTCTGGATTAAGCAGAATGGAGAGTTGCCGTTTCTGTATGGGGGACATGTCGTCAAGGCGCATTTGGGAAGGATCACAGATGATACGCCGGAGCATGCAGGTGTCGTCGTGCTTAGTATGAGTGGTGTGGGGCTGGTGAGTGTCTGCGAGGCGAGGGCGAGGCGAGGCGGCGAGCAGGACAAAGAGCCCAGGGCCAAGGAACTCGAAACTCACACACCACCCCCAATTTATCTCCTCTTTTTCCCCACCCCCTCCCCCCGCCACACACAGGGCTTCGGCGTCACAGCCCGCTCAACAGTCGACACCCGCAAGCTCGACCCTACCTCCATCATCGTTTTCCACCAGGCGTGAGTTATCGGCGGGGCGGGGGGGCGGGGAGGCGAGACTTGCCGATGAGAAGAGAGAGAGGAATGTTGCGAAGAGTACGTACTGACACTCCACTTCCTTGCCCTGCACTGCACTGGCCACACAGCGACGTCGGAGAGTACCTCCGTGATGAGGATACCCTCTTCTAGGCGGGCGGGCGTATGACACGCCATGCCACCCCCCCAC
>RRYC01000456.1:0-25329 GCA_004016185.1 Quambalaria eucalypti | reverse complement strand
TTTCTTGTTTTTTTTTCTTTTTTGTTTTTCTGTATTTGCCTTCTTTTTTTTTTTTTTTTTTTTTTTTTTTTTTTTTTTTTTTTGCAAGTCCCGCTTCCCCTTCTCCCCCGACCGCTGATCCCGTGACAGATGGAATAGGGGTTGTGATGGGTGCACAGGCGAGCACGCCGATCCGAACCACGCACCTGCCCTCTTCAGGGGTACAGGTCGGTGTAGTAATAGTATCTGATATCGCTGTATAAGCTCCGTAAGTCACCGCTGTCGGCGCTGGCGGAAGCATCTGACGGGCTTGCGCGGGGACCAAAAATCGACGGCCCTGGCTCAGAAGGGGAGACCGGTCAGCCGGACGACAATGTCCACGCTGACTGAGTGCCGAAGCGCGTTCCCTGCGCAAGATCGTGGGGACGGTGTCGGGTGGTTTTGAACCTGTTGCTTCGAGATGCGCTCCACCTCTGAACTTTCGCTTGTGCGTAACACCCGATGGTCCAAGGCGAATGAATGCACAACGGAGCCGCGGGGAGGGAGTGCGCAGTGCACGCAAGCATACCTCTCATACGGCAAGCGATGCTACTTAGACGCGCTGGTCGAGTACGCTCATTACTGCCGGCCCGCTTCGAGAGCAGAGCAAGGCTTGGATGCTCGGAGGCCGGACCGAGCGGTTACTTGCCCTTGTGCGTCGCGAAGTCCAGCGCGGAATGCCCCGGCCTTTCCCAAGCAAGCCTCCGAGGAACGGAGATCATACGTAAATGACTGCACCAGAATGCTAGAGGCGAGGGGCACTCACGGCTTCGGTACCAGTACCATGTCCGACTGTGGTGGAAACGGGTAAGAAGGTCCACGGCGCTGGACCAGGCTGAGCTAGCAGGAACACCGTCGCTTCACCCTTGGACGCAGCATTGGCGCGATGCGAAGCAATTACAGGTAGACTGCGCGTGGGCACTGGGTTCCTGGACGTCGTCAGCAGAGCGGGGGGTGACTGTCGTATTGTACATACTAGTTCGCCTACTGCTGACACTGGAGCCGAAGGCACAGCAGGGCACTTGACGATACTGAAATTAGATACAAAGAATGTGGTGGGCTGGATGGCGTACTTTCGCAGCATTATACAGTGGAGCAATTGGATTGACTGCCTGACGAGACGGGTGTCGGAACGCAGACTAAGTGGGTTCACCGGGCGGCATTGCTGAGGGAGGGAGGACATCCCTCGTAGATAGGGAAGGCGGCAATCTCTACTTGGCCAGCGCTGGCGGCGAGGCACTGCAGCCTGGGGCGGATTCAGCAATGCAGAACCGGCCACTCGTTTGCTCCCTTGCAACTGTTGGACTCGCCTCGGCTCGCCTGCGCATCCCGTCAGTGTCAGTGTCAGTGTCAGTGTCAGTGTCAGTGTCAGACTGCCGCTGCTGCGACCAACGCGCAGCGGGGCAAAGCGGGGGCTGAGCGGTTGGCGTGACTGGGCGTGACTGACTGTGCAAACACTGGTGTCTCATCTTTGTGCTATCTCCTGGCCCTCTGGCAGCGATTACGGTGAGTGGCTCGGGAAAACCCACTGGGCGCATCTCATCGCCCACCGGCGAAAGAAAGGTCACTCACCGTGTGGCCGGTAGTTGCGGCATCCCATTTACTGCCCGAGATTGAGCTCAGAGTTCCTTCGTGTCCTTCGCAGCAGCAGATTTCGTGCGGACGTCGTGCTGCACCTCCAAGGATGGATGATGAGCGAGAAACCCCTATTCCCGTTCACAATTGTCACGAATGACCCGTATCGGCTCATCTTGGATGCAAATGCCGCCTAATAACCCCCGCTTGTCAGTCTCAAGAGCGTGGGAGAGACAATGTCTGAGATTGAGACGGGGCGAAGTTGCAATCTTGCACGGCATCGTTATCTCTCTGATTCTCACAGTCAAGGCCGAGACGCCTTGACTTTGCCTCGAATTTTGTCTACGTCGGCATCCAATGACCTCATGTCAAGGGTGCTGACAGTCATCGTTATTGTACCGGTATGCAAGAAGCCTGGCAACCCGGGTAAGGCTGGGGCTAGCTGAAAAAAAAAAGGCCCCTCACACACGCGGCTCCGGGGCTTGATCGGGGGCACGCACAGGCACAAAGTCCAGCCGAGTTGCAGGGCCGTACATACTTACTTAGCGGGGCGGCGAGTGGGGCGTCGCGCCAGCCAGCGCAGGCAGCAGGAACATGTCGGAGAAGAAGGTCCGCATCGTCGCACCGTCGGTGGGCCATTTCGCACCCCGTCAACGGGCATCTCCCCTGTGCCCCCAGTCACGTCTTCCCACGGTCTGCGCGCGCTTTTCGCTTGGCCCCGCTTGGACCCAAGAGCGTTTGCAGTCCTCTGCAAGAGGCGAATCGGATCACAGCATCACGGCCAGCACCACCCACACCAATAGCCAGCCGAGGTCCTCCCCGCTCAGGGCCTTCTTCGTACTTTCACCCCTCGCACTGCCACCCACCCTCCGTCTCTGTGCGCCCAGCGCGGCTCCTGTAAACTTTGATCCATCCGTCCGCCTTGGCCGGCAGGGGACTCCTTCGACTCGGCTAAAGTAGTGCGGCCAGCCAGCCAGCCGGACAGTCCCCTCCGACACGAACTTGCGCCGGTGCTCCGAGAGCAAGATTTGGCCCCTTCTTCAGTCCGGGGTTGGCGCGTCATTCCGCCCGGGCGCCCTTGTCAGTCTTGTATTGTACCTCCCTCGAGCGTTCTCACCTCGTCGCCCCCAGATAAAGCAAAGCAAGGCAGGGTATCAAGGCCCATCCGCGCGAGGGGCGTGGTGTAGTGGGGTTGTGGCGTGGCGTGGGGACGAGGTTGAGCAAAGCGGCGCAGGGCACCGCATCGCATTGCATAGCAGTGCATAGCCAAAAGTAATAATGGCGAAGCTCAGCCAGAATAGGTCAGCAACGCATTGTTCAGGGCTTCTTATTCACGACACCTACCAGTGCATTTCACTTTACTGACCTGGCTTGAATTTCGCTGCTGACGATCGGATTGCGCTCAGCCTGATGATATCAAATGACCGCAGAGGGCGCCCCGCCCTGCCCCGCCCCGCCCTGCCCCGCCCCGCCCCGCCCCGCCGCTCTCCTCCTTCTTGGGAGCAACAGCAAGCTCCGCCCGGGGGTCGACCCTCGTCTTACTTACGTCTTCCAGGCGGCCAAAGTGGTCACGGGTCTGCCTTTCCCGAGCCGAGCTCTCAGCGTGCCGAATCGAACTCAATCCTTTCGACGCCCCGCAAGCGCAAACGCCAGGCCAAGACAGGACGCCCCCCTCCCCAACCCCCTCTGTGGCCATCTGCCTTTACCTAGTCCCTGTCCGTCGCCCTCTTTACTCGTGCCATGGCCAACAAGCGGTGCAGCAGTCGGCCAAGGCTCAGGCGCCAGGCGCCTCAAGCCAAACTATCGCATGCGATGTCGCAATCTTACTGCTCGACGACGACGACGACGACGACAGTGACGGCAAGCCAAGGCAAATAGCAACGAGAGCAACCTCTGTCGGTCCTTGGCCACAGTTCCGTCAGCATTCACAGCAGACGGGCCGTGGGCGGTGCGCATCAACGCCTCCGTTTCAAGAGGCAAAGGCACGGCTCCTTCATCCGTGATGGGAAATTCTCTTCTTCCCGACCTGCCCCTGCCCTGCTCCTGGCACGGCATCGCCGCTGAATCTTTGCGAGGCCTGCTGCCAACTATCTCTTCGTGTTCGACTGCCCCGCTGCCTCCTTCCCCCGCCGGCTGCAAGCAATCACGGCTGACGAGGAATCTCTCCCGTCGCTGCGCGGGCGTGGCTTGCAAGCGGCCAGAAACAGAACTCTATTGGATCCTGGGCGCAGACGGCGGTGGTCTGTGCAGAGACACCAACTATTGTCTGATTGTACTCAGCCAAGTAGAGGCGGCCTTGCGAGCAGTCTTGGATTGTATCGTTCGACAACACACACGGCTCAGATAACTTTGTTTTCCGTCCGCCACGGCATCGAGCTACTTGAACACTTCCAACTCCCCTCCCCTCACTCCTCGTACCCCTCTCTGTGGGTTTCCGAAGCCGAGGCTCGCGAAGAACGTCGGCGCAGGTAATGTTGACGAGAGCACAGGAACCCCCCTTCCCTCCATCTGCAACGGCTAGCCGCCACGGCCACGAATGTGCATTGCCTGTAGCTGCCACCGATTGTCCTCATTTGAGAGGCCCCCGAAGCCTTACCTCTCCGCGCCACATTTGATACCACTGGATCAACCCGCTCACGAGTCCACCTAAATATCTGATCCTAGCCGCCTCCGCCTCCGTCTCATTGTTTCCATCCCGCCTTGGACACTGGACTCGGATTCGACCCCCCTCTGTCCCACGCTGCACGACTCTTTGACGACCTCTCAACGCCCGCATTCTCGACGCCGTCCTCACGCGACTCGGCCGCCCTCGCGATACTGAGCCCATCCTTCGACAGCATCTGTTGGATAATCTGCTACATGCAAGGCATATTGCAGTCGATGGCCATGAGTCGAGAAGACGACTGGAACTCCCAAAGCATTTCGGTCCCTAGACCAATACTGGGGCGATGCCACCCGACAAACGCCTCCCATCGACCTTCGTTTTCTTCGTCTCACGGGGATGACTCTTCGGCAACCTCATCGTCGCTATCAGAGGACCACGTCGAGGAGCCCAGGGGCCGCCTGTATCCCGTCGATGTCCAGCCCTCGCCGCATCTCCAGAGGACGACCCTGAAAGGCGTCGCATCTGACCTTGACAAGTTCATGTGCGACTCTGATGACGGCGACTCTGATGACGATGAAGAAGGCATGGGCAACGGCCAGACTCTCAGGCAAGAAGCCCCATGGCACAGATCTCAACGGACCGACATCCGACAGGTCAAGGTCATCCTCGGCACCAATGCAGCTCTCGACGACGAAGATGACGACGCCTTCATCCCGAAACCACTGAGCTACGGACGTGACGAATCTGACGACATGCAGGGCCGGACACCTTTGGCCAGTCCAAGGAGGGCCGGTCTTGGGATTGCTCCTGGCCTCGCCCCATTGCGATCAAATGGGCCGGGCACCAGGATCCCGTCGCACGGTGGTGACGGACCCGACGCCCAGGCGAGAAATCCTCGGCGCACCTCGGCCAACCTCAGCCCTCGCGAAGGACCACCAGTCAACAGCGCCTCGCCGAACCCTGCTCTTTCTCGCCCGCGCAGCTACACGTTGGCCGTCGATGCCATTCCTGCATCCTCGACATCTCCGTCCCTGCAGTATGCTCGAAGGCCCAGCACCACGTCGAGACCAACAGATGTCCCCTTGCAGCGTCCATCGCATGCAAGACTTTCTAGCGTCTCTTATGCCCCATTCTTGACGCCACCTGTGTCGCCCATGGTGGCAAGGGAGCTGCTCACCAAGGATTTACCGACCGGTCACAGCGGTACTGCGCCATCCAGGTCCTCCTTTTCCACCCCTCCGACGTCTCCAAAAATGAAACGACGTTCTACCGTCAACGGAAAAACTTACCTAGCCTCGCAAGGCGAGCTCCTACCCGCGCCTGGTCAACTCCGCGATGCACGAAGATGGTCTGGGCGCCAATTGCGCACCGACCTGCAAGGACCTACGCAAGGCCACACTCAATCTCCGCATTCACCCACTCTTTCCACCTATCGAAGGCGCACCAGGCATCAGAGATCCCAAGCAAGCATTTCTTCGACTGTAAGCAGCACCTCGACGCATTCTCAGCTACTCCCTTGGCTCGCCTATTACCCTACTGGAAACAGAGAAGGAGCGACCGACACCATGTCTGCCTATAGCAACGAAGGCAGTGGCGAAGAACAGCCTTCTGACTGGGCGTCGAGCCGCACAAACAGATCGCGGTCCGAGGCCGACCTCCTGCCCGCTGTTACCACCAAGGTCTGTGCCGTGGCCGAGGTTCAGGTGCAGCCACCTGCAGGACCGCTGGCGACGGAGCGAAGGCCCAGTCAAAGCAGCAATGGCGAGAAAGGGCAGGCCAACGATCCAGTCAGCGCTTTAGGATGGCTTCGTCCTCCGCCCTCGCTGGGACGCGGCCGTAGCCAGTCTGACACCCGAGGAATGATGGAGAGCGTGGAGCAGGTACTCAGGGCACTCTGATGCCAACGCAAACCAAGGCCAGGCCTTGTGTGCAACAGTGCACCTTTCAGCATTTCTCCGGCGGGCTTCCCTTCCGCTGGGCCACCTTTTCATATTCTCTTTCAAGCACCTATCTTACCCCACACACGCAAGCATCGCATCAAGTTTCACATCATGAGGTGCCAGCACCCGTGAACCTTGCCATACCCCGTCGGAGCATCTGCCACGCGCAAGCCTACCACGAGCGAGCCTCCCTGAGCCCTAAGCCTCTCGCATCTCTGCTGTGTACATAGCAGTGACTCTCTCAACACCATCGTTTTGATCGCAGCCTTGTCGCTTCTCAAGGTGAAGGCACACTAACAGGTGCTATCTCGCCTCACTTAGTTTTGTATTCGATATCGCTCATTGACTCCTTCCCGGCCCCCCACACACACTTCGTTCGTTGTATCTGTCTTTGTTCGTGCCTCTACGTTGGTCGTCCACCCCTCTTTTGTGCCCGACTTGGGCTACGTCGCGGAACCCCTCAACCAGACTCAACGTCTGACACCAATCCACCTGTTTTTGCAGCTATTTCGTCCGTCTGTTCGGCTTGATCTGTGTGCCTAGAGATGGCGACGCACCCACCGACACTTGCTCGGCCCCATAGAATGTGCGCCATGCTGTAAGTAAGAGTGCATCTTGGCGACGCCACGCCACGCGGAAGCCCGAGCGAAGAAGAGGTGACGTGGACATACAGTGGCGTAGATTTTCCCCCTCGGCGTTCAAAGTCGATGCTCCTGATCGAGCGGCAAGTGGCTTACTCGAACAACATGTCCCATTTCCTTCACGCCCGCCCACCTGCACTGCGACAGACAGTCTTGGCCCTTATCTCTACGCCCAACTACTAAGCACTCACTATGACGCCGAGGGCTTTGCACGGACCTTTGACTTAGGCTTCGATCGAGCTAGATGCGATGCGGCGCGGCCGTGCTCGCCTTACTGCCGAGCGCGCTGCGGGCGTACTTACTTACTTGCACCTGCTGTCGGATCACTGATCAAGGGACGACCATGTCGTGTGAGCCGGTGGGTCAATTCAAACATCGCCCCTGTTGCGTCGTGCTGCGCCCTGGCACGGCACGGCACGGTGCTTAAGCTCAGCACAGCACAGCAGGGCCCTCGAGGCCATTGTGCAGCCCATTGAGGGGACTTGACGTCTGCAGAAGGGGCGCTCGACGCCTCGGGTCCAAAATGGTACATACATCAATATGCGGAAGAGGTGGCATGTAATGTACTTTCTCATCAATTGCATTGCTCTCTGGGTTGGCAAGCAACACCCTGCTTTGCGCACTCAACGCTCAAGCTCCGATCAGATGCACCAACGCGCCCGGAATACCCGGCGCGAAGGATAAAAAAACAAGCTCAGCCTCGGCATGGCATGGCGTCGCTACTTCCGCTTCTTGTGCAGCATTGCTTTCTTCCTCGCTTGGCTGGCGCCCAGGTGCATGCCCAATTCACCCGAATGGAAGTTTGAGGGACGGACAAGGCGAACAAGGGCAATGAGATAGGAATGGGGTGCTACTTGTTCGTTCAGAGACGGAGCCGAGCCCGCGTGCAAGGGCGCGGATTGTGGAGTCGTCGACCCTGCCGTCGGAAGTCCTCCTCGGCGTCAGTCTCAACTGACTGCTCTCGTCCCCGCTACCCTGTCAAATCCTCGCGCAGTCGCTCAGAGCTCACCGAGTATGGCTTCCTCCTCTCAAACACCCGCCGACGGGGCGCATTCTGGCGCAGCACCCCCTCGCTGCCCAACTGTCCTCTGCGCAGTGCAAGACAGCCCGCAGTCCTTTGATCTCCCAGCCTCCCTCGACAAGCTGGAAACCCTCACCCGCGATGCCGTCCATCGTGCTCGCGAGGACGCCGCGCAGAAGTGGGGTGCCAGCGTACGCCCCAACATCATCGTCACGTTTCCCGAGGGCTTCCTATCGGCCTATCCTCGAGGAATGGACTTTGGCTCCCCAATCGGATCGCGCTCCGCAGAGGGTAGAGCATGGTACCGCCGCTACGTAGAGAGCTCAGTGCCCGTCTGCGACGCCGATGGCTGGGCTATGCGCCGCATTCGCGCGTGTGCCAGGGAGAATGAGGTGACGCTCGTCGTGGGCGTCATTGAGCGGTGCGATGCTGAGAAGACGGGTCCACCCAGAGAGACTTGGGCGGCCCCCGAACAGGGAGGGAGGGGCTCTCTATTCTGTGAGTCACCGCCTCGTGAATCTACCTGGCATGAGCCGCCCCGCCTGTTGCTCAAGTCGCATCCGAGCTCCCTTCCCATTGCTCGCCTTGCTTCCAGGCACGATCCTCACCATATCGCCAGAAGGCTCGCTCCTCTGCTCACGCCGCAAGCTGCAGCCTACCGGCCTCGAACGTCTGGTATGGAGCCAAGGCTCGCGTTCCGACATTCGCGTTGCCAAGGCGCCGCTTTCTAGCTCCAGCACGACCTCACCATCTGGACCCGGGGAGACCCTAACCATTGCCTCGGCATGCTGCTGGGAGAATTACATGCCCAATTTCCGCATGGCAATGTACAACCTCGGCGCAGAGGTATGGTGCGCTCCTACCGCCGACGCAAGGTCACCGCAATGGGCGAGCAGTATGATGCACATTGCGCTCGAGGGCCGCGTCTACGCAGTCAGCTGCTGTCAGTACGCCGAGCGCAAAGATTACCCCGCAGACTACCCCGCCAAGGTCTACGAGGGGATGGCGCCAGAGGACACCATCACGCGAGGAGGGAGCATGATCGTCAGCCCGCTGGGAACGGTCCTCGCCGGACCCTTGTGGGATAAGCGAGGGATCCTCACTGCATGCATTGACGACATCAAGGGGGATATACTCGAGGCCAAAATGGACCTCGATGTCTGCGGGCATTATGCCAGGAGCGACATCTTTGGACCGTGAGGCGTGGGTCACGGACAATCAGCTCGGGAACGCAAGACGCTATGCCGTCGGCTGCTAAGATTGCAGAACATGTCATTGCCTGGGCACGCAAAGTACAACGTTGCAAGGTTTAGATAATTATAGCAAGATGGATATCAAAGAAATGTCCCACAGAAACAGTGGGCCAGTGCGATCTTCTCCAAGACAAACGAATTTGGAGCATTGACCGCAGACCGGCGGTAAAGCAAAATGCCGAGCATCAGAGCCGACTAACCGCATACGAGGCATGTTCCAATGGTTCACCCCCTCTAGCGCCGTCTGCGAGCCATGCTGCCGTCTTGTTGTTCCGCCCTTGAACCACTGTCGCTCAAACAGCATTGACGACGCGTGGGTACTTTTGTCGGATCAGCTCAAAGAGCTCCGGGTCCTTTTGTGCCATGATCTGCGGGTCTTCGGCAAGGGCGACAAAGAATGTCGAGACACCGCTGCCGATTGCGCCATTACCCAGCGTAAGGCAAATCTGGATGCCCATGCCAATGGCAAAGAAGAGGACGACGGCAAAGTAGTTGGAGTTGGAGTCGAATTCCGACGGGTCGGTTTGCTTGATGTAGATGTAGGTGAAGAGGCCCGTGATGATGCCCACGATGAGAGACCCGAAGGTCCAGACAATGTCGCAGAGGGAGTCAGCGGCCAGGGCGTCGATGCCGCGGTCCTTCATGAGGCGCCACGTCTCCTTTGCGGCTTGCACAAACGAGTTGCCGTAGAGGGCAATGTTGATGTATGCGTAGCGGTTGAAGAAGGTGATGAGCCAGTCGATGCAGCCCACCACCAGACCCAGGCAGCAGGAGATGGCATAGCCAATCATGTCACCGTCCTGGGCAGCGCTGCTCTGCAAGATGGAGATGAGGCCGCGGATAAGGTCGAGAAAGGCGAGGATCAAGGAGCCAAAGGAAAGAGAACCCAGGGAGTACGTTGTAGCACGGCCAAAGGCCTTGATGCCGGCGCCCGTCTGCTTGCGGCCATCGGTGGAGTAGTAGTATGTGCCAAAGATGGCACTGTTCGTTGCAAAGAAGATGGCCTTGAGGACCTCTGAGATCCAGTAGTAAGCGACGACGACAAAGACGACGAGGCCGGTGACTGCGCCGCTGGACGAGTTGCTTCCCCTTGCAGCGCCAGAGGGGGAGAAGCGCTGGTAGACGGCAATGAGCGTCCACGCCGTCCAGATGGAGAAGCAGGTCTGAACGAGGAGGCCGATCAGTGCCCAGAGGTAGACGGATGGGTACGTCTTTGTTGCGCGGATCGCGGTCCGGAGCAATAGTCGGGTGAGGGGAATCCTGGAGCGCATGAAAAAGTAACTCAGAATGCTGAATACGGCAAAGATGGTGAAGATGATGGCCGCCGAGGTGTTGCCCTGTGTCCACAAGTAGATGCAGTAGCCGATGTTAAAGACGACGGAGAGGAAGAGGGTAATCTCGAGGATGAAGCGGGTAGCTACCCGCACAAGGGCCAGGTAAAGGGCGGAGAAGACGAGTGCGACGCCGCAGCTCAGAGTCAGGAGGATGGCGGTGTGTTGGTTTAGCGTGGCGCCGAAGCCCGTGTCGGCGCCGATGCCACCTGAGACGTTGCTGATGGAGTAATCACGAAGGCAGTAGACGGAGAGGCCTGTGAAGCCTCCAAAGACGACGAGGAAGAGGAGGGCAAAGATGGGCTGGTGGGAGCGGCGTGGGATCAGAGAGTGGAAGAAGCGTGTCTCGTCAACATCACAGAGGCAGGCATCAGCGGTGTGAACGATATGTACTCACGTCGCGGAACTTGGGCTTTGCAGGTTGGTACCTCTGTCCCTGGTAGCCGTCCGGAGCTAGAGGCATGCCCGCGGGGCCACCGCCCGGCGGCTTGTACGAGTCGTACCCACCATTGGTTGGAGGTGGATAGGATGATTGCTGGTAATAACCCGCTGCCTGGCCATTTTGGGGCGGCGGGGCTCCCTGTGCGTAGTAGGGCGGGTTCTGCATGCCATAGCTCATGGTGGACGGTATCACGCAAGCGCAAGCTTGGCTAGGAGTTACGAAGGGTGACTAGATGGTGTAGCGGCCGATTCTTGCGACGAGGGTAGAGGTGTCGTGCAACGTTGGGGAAAGGTGCAAGAGGGAGGGAGCGGGAACAGACCTCGGTTTGACCACGAGGTTGACGCGATCTTATGTATTTGATTCAATTTCTCCTCATAGAAGCCTCTCTTGACGATGGGCGTGCTGCCATCGTGCGATGGAATGCAAGTGCAGTGCAAGTGCATTTGCGGGCACAAATGGAGGATGGTTGAAGGATTCTGCCCGCTTCATCGCCTCGTCGGCGGCAGCCTCCCTGTCTGTCTGTTGTTTCCATGCGCTCCGCTTGCTCGCTCGTTGGATCATTCTGCTGAAATGGCCCTGGCAGGCGCTTCTGAAACGAATTACCCGTCCGCCTTGGCGGTGCTGCTCCGCCTGCATGCCGCCTTTGTTGGATTCCAGTCAAACACGCTCGTCTGGCGCGTGGGGGCTCCTCTGACGCGTCTGTCCGCCCGCCGGCACACGCACGCAGCGCAGAAAGACCCCGACATTGCCGATTCCATCACCGGCACTACGCCTCTCTCGACGACAAGGAAAGAGGTAGCTGACGCAGCGGTGCAGCTTCGCGTCCCGATGCGTTTCAACGCAGTGCACTCCTCCAGTGAATGAACAATGGCTTCGATGCAGCCCGCTCGTGAGAGCCGCCGGTGGAAGGAGAGGCGCTCAGGCCCCCAGGCGCTGGGGCCAAGAAGATCGTAGCTGCCGCCTCTACGGTGTTCCGTGTCACGCAGCCGTCACAGCACTTATATTGTCCGGCTGAACTCCTTGGCAAGCCTTGGTTGGCCGTATGTAGCTTTCAGAACCGCCGCAGCCACATCGACAGCACACACACACTCTCTCAATGACCTTTTGATGAAAAGCCGGCGTCTCCGCCGAAGAAAGTCGCCGTGGTTCACCATCGCAGTAGCAATGCCGCGTCGCCGCACTTCCGGGCGCGGCGCTGCTTGGGTTGCAAGGCGCTTGTCGAGGTGGAAGCCACCAACACGGACCCTTTCTTGCTGCCGCCGGCATAGGGTTCTTCTCTTCTGCTTCCGCTGCACCAGGGCGCCGACGACCCAGCTTCAGCCTGGGAAGGTCCATGTTTTTTTCATTCGCGTTTGACGCCCTTCTCCTGCCGGCGGATACGGCGGTGGGATGCCATGCCTTTACAGAGAGTCGACGGTAGCTGGCCAAGTATGTATCAAAGCAACAGCGACAGTCCCGCGGCTCACTTCTGATATCGCACCGCCACTCCTCAAGGCGCCATCTCAAGACGCGTCCGCAAGCTCTGTAGACGAAGCAGTGCCGGCATCCCATTCACTTCCCCTCGAAGCGCCTGTGGACTTCGGTCTCGTCCATGATCGTAACAGCATCTCCATCTCATCACTTCTGGCCTTGGCAGCAGCTCTCTGAACGAGTATATTTGGCGAAACAACGTCAAGTGTAAGTCCTGATCCTGGCTCTGGGGACAGTGGGTGTGTATACGGAGACGAGGAAGGGTGGTAGCGTGCTGAGAGTGACCGCGGAGTGCGAATGCAGAAGTAGGAAAAGGAGCGTACAGGTAAAGTCTCCGCGAGGAGCAGGGACCGCCGAAGGCTAGCCGCGCGCCCGGTGCACGTGACTGTGAGCATGCCAGTCGCATTCGTCTGATGACCTAAACGTGCGTCGGTGCCCTTGTCTCGGCTAAGAATCAGGGTTCCACCAACTCGATATCCCTTCGTAACGTGCATCGAAGTGTCGGCAGCGACTCTGTGTCAGTTGCGGGGACCTGACTAAGAATGCTGCCCAATGCACCGGCCATTGAATCGCTGCACATGCAGACGACAGATCGAGCAGAGCGCGACACCATTTCGAGCAGCGTTGCTACCCCCGCATTGCGTCGAGGCGAGCAGCAATATAGGACGTTGAGACCTTCTTAAAAGTCGACCAGGGGCGCGAGTCTTTATCTTCCTTTCCCTCTGGATTCTTCCAGCCCGAGCCACGACTACGGCGAGAACACACGTCAAGCTCATCGCTGGTAGCAATCATGCCACCCAAGGCTTCGTCAAAGGACGCGCGCGTCCTGTACTGGTTCCGCACGGACCTGCGTCTCCACGACTCGCCCGCATTGGCCAAGGCGCTGGCTCTTGCCCCCTCTGCCTTCTTCCCCGTCTTCTGCTTCGACCCCTCGTACGTATACAATCACCGCGTGGGCATCAATCGCTTCCGTTTTCTCTTGGAATCCCTTCAAGACCTCAACAATGAGATCAAGCGGATCAACCCCAACAGTCGTCTTCTCCTTGTCCGCGGGCAGCCACAGACGAGAATCAGAGAGCTTTGCGAGAAGTGGCAGGTGACTCACGTCGCCTTTGAAGAGGATCACGTCGCGTACTCGAGGACGCGCGACGCAGAAGTACGCCAATCGCTCAAAGATGGCAAGATCGAAGTCGTTAGTGCAGAAGGGCGTCACCTCTACCCCGTCATGGAGGTTCTCAAGAAGACGAACGACAAACCCCCCACGAGCATGGGGCAGCTCCAGAAGGCCACCTCGTCTCTGGGACCAGTCTCGAAACCTGAAGAGGAGCCGAGCTCCCTCCCCGATCCGACGCTGCCTGGCGAGGACAAGGTCGACTTGGCCAAGCTTCACGACCTCATCACCGACCTCGACGCCTTTGCACAGAAGCCTGGACCGCCTAAGAACGACCTCAACTCCGCCGCCTTGGGGGGTCAAAGGCAGCCAGGCAAGGAAGGTGCTGTGACCACCTACGATACCGTCGCTGCAGGGCAAGCCGCAAAGGACAAGGACGAGCAGGAACCTTTCGCAGTGCCCACGCTGGCGTCTCTCGGAATGCAGGAGCCAGAGACGACTCTAGCCGAGCCCATTCGAGGCGGGACCACCGAGGCCATGCGGCGCCTAGACATCATTACGCGTGACCCCAAGTACCTCGCGACGTTTGCGAAACCACAGACATCGCCGTCGACGGATCCGGATGCCCCTTCCACGACCATGCTGAGCCCGTACATCAAGTTTGGATGCATCGGCATCCGACGACTCTGGTGGACAGTCAAGGACACAAAGAGCAAGCACAAAGGGCCCAAAACGGATATACCCGAAGGGATGGAAGGGCAGTTGCTCTTTCGAGACATGTATGCTGTGTGCCATGCCGCAGTAGGCGACGATTTCGAACGCATCAGGGGCAACGAAATTTGCCGGTACATGGATTGGTATCTACCAACCCACTACGATCAGGACGGGCACGAAATTGTCCCTAGGCCCCGCGGAGACGACGTCTCGGAAGCCAGGCTCCAAGCATTCAAGGTCGGTCAGACGGGCTTCCCCTGGATAGATGCGCTAATGAGGCAGCTGAGAATGACCGGGTGGATCCACCATTTGGGTCGGCATTCAGTGGCCGCATTCCTCACTCGCGGACAGTGCTGGATTAGCTGGGAGCGCGGGGCCGAGGTCTTCGACGAGTACTTAATAGACTGGGATCCCAGTTCGAACGGAGGGAACTGGATGTGGCTTTCGGCATCTGCTTTTTTCAGTGCATACTACCGCTGCTACGGCTTGGCGACATTTGGGAAGAAGTACGACAAAAGCGGTCATATCATCCGAAAGTATTGTCCTGAGCTCGCGAAGTTTCCCGACGCGCACATTTACGCACCGCAGCTCGCGCCGATGGATGTGCAGAAGAAAGCCGGATGCATCATTGGAAAAGATTATCCCTTTCCCATTCTCGACGAGAAAGCTGAGAAGGAGAACTGTATGGCTCGATGCAAAGCTGCATATGCAGCGAAGCTCTACGGCAACAGCAAAGAGGTCCTCGACGGCACCGCAGAGGGCAAATTGCGCAAGATGCACGGTATAGAGGATCCCAAGACTGTCGATGGCAAGCCTCGCAGAGACAACAAAATGTGAGTACAGCGTTGCCGAGGTCTTGATTGTCGCAAATGTCCGTTCTCAAGCGATCGCGCGACTGACCTTGTGGCGGCCACGACCATTTGTACGCCATCGATCCCACAGTCCTGCGTGGGCCAAAGCCGGGGCAGAGGCTAGGACGGGTACCGACGACGGGAACGACAAACATGAAGGCGTCGCAGAGGACCGAGCACATGGTTCAGCGGAAGATGAAAACGACATCAGACCACACGAGACCGATCAAGGACACGAGTCGGAGGAGAGCCAGGCCGAAGGCGATTCCAAGGAAGCCCGCGGAGCAGACGCTGGGGCTGGCCAGAAACGCAGCGGCGGCAAGCCTTCCGGCGAGGAAAACGGTGCAAAGAAGCAAAAGCGCGGTCGTTGATGCTCACTGACTTTGAGCGACACCCCTCAGCTTCCTCGTCGGTGAGGAACGTCTGGCGCATCGACCTGCTGCTGTCACCAACGAGCTTTCGCTTCTAGTTGTACGGTGTCCACGGCATCGAGAGACTTCGTGGCCGTCGAGATGTTTTCGCATTCTCAAAGACACCCACCAAAGAGGGAATGCGAGATGGAATCTCACAAGACCACGGCGGCGAAGCTTCACCCTCTTCCAAGCTACTGTGCTCCACCAGAAAGTATCTCAACAGATTGTATATGTGATGAATTGATATCAAGAGAGTGAAGTCTGCTCAAAGTGGCTGCGAAGGAGAACAGTCATTGTGACGGGTGTTCCTGCATGACATTTGGTCTGAGCCGTGTGCGCGACGAGAGGACTCTCGCGATCGATGCTGTTGCACAGCACCACAATCGATGATGGACCAGAGGAGAATGAGGAACCATCCCCGCCTGTGTTGCCCGTGTTGCTCTCGTTGGAGCGAAAATTTGCAACACAGGCGGGACACCTTCCGCTTTCCCTTCTGTTCCATTCGTCGGAACCTCTCGCTGGCTGCACTGCTTCGCGCCCGGCTGAACAACATTCACAACTCTCAGGTCGTCTAGCGAGTCGATGGCCTTGACCTTGCTCCAACGACGCTCATCTTCGTACTCTTGGATGACCTCCAGCTGACCGCGGAGACCATCCTGAAGAGGCAGGCCTGTTACGAGGGAGATCGCGTGCCGCCGCGCTTGGGCGCTGCATTTTGCGCTGGCAGCGGCGCGGCTTGAGGACCAGAGCATGCAGACATGCGACTATAGGGGCCATGTCCAGGAAGTCTTCTACGGTGTCTTGTAGCCATGTTAGGGGCTGTGAAGCGAGCGATATCGATGACCAGTCATGGCTTGAAGCAAGGCCTGTAAGGCGGGGTTCTCCTGTAGGACATGCTGTGGGGCATAGGGCGCTTTCATGCTCTGAAAGCGCGCCCGGTTTGACGTTGAGGGGATTGCGGCGTCAATCCAGGTCGTATTCTCAAGACTGTGATCGTCGTTCAGAGGATCGATGTTGCTACTGGTAGCTGATGCCGCGCTGAAAGTCGCAGTCATGAGCGTAGAGATCGCACTGCTAGTGTCTGTGAGTGCGACCCAGAAGCTTGTCGTAGATAGCCGATTGTAGAGCTATCGAACTCGACGGCGAGTGACTGGATCAGGGTGTGTTGCCAGCTTGGAGAGCGAGACAGCAGCTCTGTGAGGCACCGGCTGCTGAGGGAGAGTCTGCAGAGGTTCAAGGGTCCGTTGACGTGAGCTTTGCAGGCGATTGCAAAGCAGATGAAGACGTGGTGGAACGAGCAGCGCTTGCGCCCGGCCCAGCCGTGGTCGATGGGGTCGAGTGCGAAGCCTTCGTGCCTCGGTGGAACGTCCAGAGCTTGGCAATCGCGGGGAACGGGGACGGCGCCGTCGGTGGAGGCGGCACGAAGAGAGAGCGCCGCGGCTTGGGCGAGTCCTTGATTGACGCCGAGGCGGCAAAGGCCCGGGAGGTCGAGGCGGGAGTAACAGGAGGTTTCGCCTTGCGGGCAGACGATGAGGCAGCAAAGTACGGCGAGGTTATCACTCTCGAAGTAGCCACTGAAGGTCGTGCCGGCGGGTTTGACAACGACATCAAATACCTTGTAGGTGGTTACGGTGGGACCCTGCACAGACGGTGTAGCGCCAGATGAGACGGTGACGGACGGGAGTGGGGCTATACGCGGGAGGCAGTGCCCCCCGCTGCTACTTGCGACTTGACTGCAGCTGCTTCTTCTCGATGGTGACAGAGACTTAGATGGTCAGATTGTTTCTTGTCGCCAATGGCACGTCGTCCAACTTGTGGGCACGTCGTCAAGGTGTCGACGCGCCCTTGGCCCTCTTATGTATTCGCACAGTGCGTCGAGTGTCAAAGCTACGCTGAGCCTCTTTCGCCTCGTTGCCCACACCGCGCTCGAGGCTTCGTTCGCTGCTGTTCGACAGACGACGGCGGGAGCGGAAGCAAAGAGGACGGGTCCGACACAAACAGAGAGGCACCTGCGGTAGCCGTCCGCGCGACTCAGCGCCAGTAAGGTTTGCTTCCGCCCATGGTGAGCGATGAGGGCTTGGGTTCTGTCGCTGCAGGGCAACCAAGGCAAGGCCATGATTTGAATGACGTTGCAGTGTAGCGAACAAGCTCTTTGCACGCTTGCAATGGCTTACCATGACGGATTTTATCCTTGGCACTGCTTGTCGTAACTACTCAATTGACTAAGCGTTCTCGGCTGCCCATCGCCATGCTAGCTACTTACGCGTGATCATCGACATGGGGAGTCTTCACGGTAGCGGAGGAGAATGTAAAGGGAGCATGCTTTTCAGACCCTTCTATAGCTATCTGCAGTCGTCTACAGACATCTCTCATGTCTGCAGACTGCGGCAGACTTCTGTAGACAACTGCAGACAACTGCAGACTTCTGTAGACATCTGCCGACGCTCCAGACGTCTCCAGATATCTGCAGACTCCTTTTCCATCGCCGACTCTGCCTTTCATAGCACCACTTCTTCACGATCTAGTGGTAGGAAGAGATGATGCCGCTGTGTGTCCGACTGCTTCACAGCGGTAACAAGCGATACAATCGTACTTATGCCGGCGAGGCAGTCGCCTGGATGGGCCGTGGCATCGAGTGTGGTGTCGAGAGGATCGATGTGTTTGTTCTTTCTGAGCGATCGATGTAGAGGACGCGTAACAATGAGCCCAAGCTGATAGGGCAACTGGAAGACTCGTGCAGGCTGTGCGCGCGTCTCCTGAGGAGGACCGACAAGAATTCAGGTGCAGCAGCGGACGACGATGACAGTTCTAGCGCATGAGAACAGACGAGATCAAGCCACACGATACCCATCAAGGGCATGAGGCGGAGGACCGCAAAGCAGGGTTCGACGCCGAGGCCGAGTCCCAGGGGCCCCATGGGAAGGATGCAGAGGCTGGGCGGAGGTGCAGGGGTGGCAAGTCGTCGCAAAGAAGCAAACGCGGGGTACTCAGGTCAAAGCTTTGTCGTGTGCCACGGCGGAGTTGCGCCATCCGCAGCCGCGAGGTCCACATCGGGGGGCCCAAGTGCAGCGGCTCACTTTTTTCTCAGGTACAAGATTGCCTTTCACGAAGGAGGATGCACAGGCCACTTCTTCTCGTGTGAATCAAAGCCGACAAGGTGTGACAATGACCCCGCCACTCGTTGATCACTGCGTCTGATCACACAATGAAGCAGCGCAATGCAACCACTCCGACGACGTTGTTACTCCGACGAGCGATGGCCGCACTGACATCTGGGTCTACTCGCCACGGAGGGCGGGGCCAGACCCAACCATGACTATTTGTCAATTTGAACGTGATCGGCGGAGTGGCTGGGAACGGCATTTGTTCACGCTGCGTGTCCCTCTCTATTTTCAGAAGGTCTGATTGCCGCCACACTCACTGACACACTTGCCGAAGAAAGTTTCTTGTCGATGCTGCGTTGCAGTCCATTTGGCCGTCCACCAGCCCGTTTGCAGTCCGTCCACCCGCATGGATCTGCCCCACGTGGGGAAAAGTGTGGGACGGGCGACGCGAACGCGGGTGGCGGGGGGGCGGAGATGGCGAATTTTATCGCGCGGGCGTGATTGGACCCGCGGCCGGAATCGACGGCGTCTGGTGGTTCCGCCGTGGCTGTCGCGGGTCCCGGCTTTAGGGTCTGCGCTCTGGTGCCGAGGGCGAAGGGTCTGTCAGCCCAATGCGCGTCCATCACGCCATTCTTCGTCGGCGTTGCATGACATGCAGGCTGGGAAAACGGCGCCCGCATCTTCTTGCCGTCTGCTTGCTCTTTGCTCAGCGTTTGCGTCCCTTTGGTTGGTGGAGGCGTGGTGAGCAGCATGGATGCATTTGCCCTCGTTCCTCGTCCGTACGTATCCGGCCAGTGAGTGAATCCGGTTTCAAGGCACAAAGCAGGCAAAGGGCGGCGGTCGCCCCCGACCCCCCGTGGGTGCTGCGATGTACTTCTGGCGTCATTCGTACAGACGATGCGATGCGTCTGGCCATGGCCGACTGGCTGGGCGCCTGGACCGCCATGGAACTTGGGGGCAGCAGTACAATACAATACGAGGACACACGGACCCACGAACTCATGGACTTCGCAGCAACTCATTCGGCTCACTGATCTCACGACCGTCCGCTCGCCCGCCACGCGACGGGTAATGCTTCACACCAAGTTTCTTCCCGCTGTTCCTGATTTTCACCGCCAAGACCAGCAACAGAGGGCCTTGCCGAACGTCTTTGCCCGTCGTCGTCGCGTGCCCCTACCCACGTCTTCCTCGTCGATAGACTTTGCCTGGGCTCTCGACGCCACCCACACCTGCTTGCTGCTCGGAGCTCTTGTCGTCTTGACCACAACCTTGCTCGCCGCAATTTCACACCCTCCCCTCGACCTCGATTCGTCATCTCGTCGTTGTACAAAAGGGAGCAGGTCTATAGCCCATCCACGGCCACACTCTCCCGCACACCCCATTGGGTCCGTTTCTCTTCCCTTTCCTTTCCCCATTCCCGCCCCTTTCACCCCTTCCTCAACAGCATCCCCCTCCCCCACCCCTCCCCTCCCTTCCGCCTTACACGATGCCTTTCGGCTCGCGGAATCAAGCCCAGGCCGAAGACCCGGCGCACCTCTCCAGCGGGCAGGCACACGGTTCTTCGTTCCTCAACAAGGGTACAGACGCATGGAAGTGGCTCATCGGATACAATGACACAGAGGCCAACCGCATCGGCGTTCCCATTGTATCCAGCAAGGATTGGCTCAAGGGCATCTTTGGACACCCAACGTCCAAGGTGAGTAGTCGTGAAAGGATGGCATCGTATGAAATATCAGCACAGCAGCCTTTGCTCACCACCCAAAATCTCCCCCCGTGCCCCCCTCGCCCCACCCAGGCCGGTGCTTACTTCGATTCCCTCTTCCCATTCACAAAATGGATTGGCTCCTACAATGCCACCTGGCTCACCGGAGACATCATTGCCGGTGTCACCGTCGCCCTCGTCCTCGTCCCTCAGTCCATGTCCTACGCCAGCGTCGCAAAGCTTGACCCCGAGTATGGTCTCTACTCGTCCTTTGTCGGCGTCATGATCTACGCCTTCTTTGCCACCTCCAAGGACGTCACCATCGGACCCGTCGCCGTCATGTCCCTTCAGACTGCCAACGTCATCACAGAAGTCATGAAGAAGAACCCCGAGTGGTCGGCCCCAGTCATTGCATCTGCCCTCGCCTTTATCTCGGGTGTCATCTGTCTCGGCATCGGTCTCCTCCGCCTCGGCTGGCTCGTAGAGTTCATCCCTGCCCCAGCCGTAAGCGGATTCATGACTGGTAGTGCCTTTACCATTGCCGCAGGACAGGTACCCAAGCTCATGGGGATCACCGGCGTCAGCACAAATGGTACACCGACGTACAAGATCATCATCAAGACGCTGCAAAACTTGGGCACGACGACCGTCGACGCCGCCTTTGGTCTCACCGCCTTGGCCTTCTTGTACATGGTTCGCTCGGCCTGCCTCCGCATCCCTCGTCGGTACCCCAAGCTTGCTCGGACCTGCTTCTTCATCTCCGTCTTCCGAAACGCCTTTACCATCATTGTCCTCACCATTGCATCTCGCATCTGGTGTGGTCAATATCCCAAGGACAAGTACCCCATTTCCATCCTCAAGACGGTTCCTCGAGGCTTCAAGCACATGGGCCAGCCCGAGCTTTCGACGCAGCTCTTCTCGGACATGGCCAGCGAGCTGCCCGTCTCTGTCATTGTGCTGCTCTTGGAGCACATTGCCATTTCCAAGTCGTTCGGTCGTCTCAACAACTACAAGATCAACCCCAACCAGGAGCTCATTGCCATTGGCGTCACCAACTTGATTGGCCCCTGCTTCGGTGGCTACGCCGCCACGGGTTCCTTCTCTCGTTCTGCTATCAAGGCCAAATCGGGTGTGCGCACCCCACTTGCTGGCTGGATTACTGGTATCCTCGTCCTCATCGCCATCTACGCA
This sequence comes from Quambalaria eucalypti, assembly GCA_004016185.1. Classification (NCBI taxonomy): domain Eukaryota; kingdom Fungi; phylum Basidiomycota; class Exobasidiomycetes; order Microstromatales; family Quambalariaceae; genus Quambalaria; species Quambalaria eucalypti. The sequence goes on along the minus strand of RRYC01000456.1, from coordinate 3,947 downwards.
TTGACCGGAACGTTCTACTGGATTCCCAACGCCGCTCTGTCCGCCGTCATTATCCATGCCGTGGGCGACCTCATTGCCTCCCCTCGCACCCTCTACAAGTTCTGGCTCGTCAGTCCCTTTGAGCTGGCCATTTGGCTCGCAGCCGTCCTCGTGTCCGTCTTCTCCAGTCTGGAGAATGGCGTGTACACATCCGTCGCTGCGTCCGGTGCCTTGCTCCTCATCCGCATCGCCCACCCCCGCGGTCGCTGGCTGGGCACCGTTACCATCCACCACGGCGACTCGCCGCGCGACCAGACTCAGACTTTGACAGGTGCATCGGGCTACCAGCGCGAAGTCTTTGTCCCCCTCGACGACAAGGATGGCCTGCGAGACCCCTCGATCCACGTCAACCCTCCTCCCCCCGGCGTCTTCATCTACCGTTTCGAGGAGGCATTCACTTACCCGAACTGCTCTCATCTCGCGGACTTGATCATTGATCACGCCAAGGAGCACACTCGCCCCGGCAAGCCTCTCAATTACGCCAAGCCAGGTGACCGCCCTTGGAACGACCCCGGACCAGTCAACCCCACGTTGGCCAAGATTGTCCGTCCTTTGACATTCGGCGGTGCCAAGCGACGTCTCGACACGAAGCTCGCCGAAGCGACTCAAGAACAGGCCGACGACCCCAGGCCACTTCTCCGCGCATTCGTCTTCGACTTCTCTGGCGTCAGCAATGTCGACACGACATCGATTCAAACGCTTGTTGACGTGCGCACAGCCTTGGAGCGTTACGCCGACGATGCCGTCGAGTTCCACTTTGCCAACATTCTCAGCCCCTGGATCCGCCGAGCTCTTCTTGCTGGCGGCTTCGGTACTGGCGCAACTCGGGGTCACATCACAGAGATTGCGCCCGTCGTGCCCACTCGTGTTGCTCTGAGCCCCGAGGAGGAGGCTCTGCGTGCCATTGAGGCGCATGCACGCAAGGCCCGCAACCAGAGCCTGCGCAGTGGCAAGAAGTCGACGAGCACCAACCGCCCTGCTGCCGAGGCGGGTGTGGGTGACATTGAAGTGTTGAGGTCCGACAGATCTGGCGATCGCGCTGGCTCGCCCCGTAGTTCCCTTTCCGACAACAAGGAGCGACTTGCCGAAGAAGGTCAGGCTCACGATGACGATGCCGCCTCGGCCTCGTCTGTGCCTGTCCTCTGGGGTCAAGACCTTACGCCATGCTTCCACCTGGACCTCTCGGCCGCTCTCGCTGCTGCATCGCACGCTGTCAGCCACAGCCACGATGGCGAGAACCTGCCTTCTCCTGGCAGCTCCAGCCACGATGCCAAGCGGTGAGCTCACTCAGGGTCACAGCTTCCCACCCTTCCATCTTCGATTTCGCCTCGTGTCCTTGTCCCTCTCGGTGACCTTGCCCCTCATACCTTGTGTCTCATGAATGATCCTGTTCTCCTTGTGCTCCACCCTGCCAACCTGTCTTGTGTTGTCCTCCTCGTCTGGGCCGTCTTAGGCCATGTCACGTACAATAGACCTCTGAGTCTGCAGATCGCAAAATGGAATCGATTCCAGTCCGACGCAGTCAAGTGCTCGCTGTTTTGGTGTGGCGTGCAAGACAAGCAATTTGATGTTCGGACGAAGCGCCCATGATTGCATTTACGCGTACTGGCAAAAGGCCTTTGCGTTTTGAAGCAGCATACAGCCATCGTACAAGCAGAGTGCGCAAACAGGATCGCACTGTCACCTCCAAGAACGACTTGGGGGCGGACAGCGCTGTCATTGCCGTGTCCGCGACGCCAACAATCATTGAGCGACCAAGGGCATCTCTTTGCCTAGACGTACATGCCTCCCAGATCTCTCCTCCTCTTGATGGCCTCCCTTCTCCGTCTCTCGACAAAGACGGACAGACCCGTGTCTGCGGTGCTCCTGAGAGCAGAGGCCGCGGCTGGACGTAGGATCTGCTGATCCCCGGGCATGCTGGAAGCTTTCTCGACCAAGCCTATATGCCGAGCCAATGTAGCGTTGAGTTGCGTGAATAGCTCGTCTGCATCCAAGCCAGTGTCGGTGTCGAGATTCAGCGGCAAAGGGTCCGCCTCTTCGAATTGAAGTGCCGAGGCGTCTTCTTCGTCATCGGATGGAAACTCTTCCTCGAGGGCAAGAGCTGACCCGCCTGATGACTTCTTATTCTTCTTCCGGTTGGGTGCAGACACTAGGCGCGCGTGCGGCCGCGGCTTCGGGACCTTTGACGGCACGAGGACAGCAATTGCAGGGATCGACTTGTATACCGCTTCCTGAATGAGAGTGGCCTCTGCCTTGGAGAGGTAATTGGGAGCCGAGAACGGCGATGCCGGGAGTACACTCGTGTTGCCAGCGACGGCCGTGCACATGTACCGAAGAGGGGCAGTCGTGCTTTGGCCAGATGGATCAGACGAGATGTACAGCGAGGGGTTGTACTGGGAGATCAGGTGCAGACTGGCGTGCCATGCCGCAGGTACAGTAGGTCAGATGTGAGTGACTGGAATCGAATCGCATGCAGCGTCGGCCACCAGGCCATTTCATCACTCACCTCGTGGGGCTCAACTTGGCAACGAGTTGCCGAATGAACAGTGCCAGCTCTTCTGTCCGACTCTCCAAGGTGCTCGCGGGGTAAAGCAGAACATACAACCACCCCCCTGGTCCCCGCGCGAGGCTGCCCTGCTGCCTGTCCCTCCAAAAGAACGACCCCTGCTCCGAGCAGGACAGCTGGCGGGCGATGGCCTCGCCGACTTGATCTAGGAGTATGACGGTGCGTTGGCCCTGAAAGGTTGAGACATCTTCGCTGGACTTCAAGGCCAGAAGGGACGCCGATCTCGACCCGGCACCCTGCTGCTGCTCATCTGTATCAACCTCATCATCGCTGTCCGATTCCGAGTCGGATTCGACTGCGTGGCGGGATGGAGGCAAGTCGACGCGTGACAGTGGGTCGTAGATAGACGAGCTCATGGTTGCGACGTTTCTGGTGTCGAGGTCCTTGATGCTCTTGTTTCAAGCTGTCGTGTCGTGTTGTGTCGTTGCCGATGTCGAGGTCACTTCTTCTTTTGCTGCTTGCTGCGCTGCCCACTGGCCGTGCAGGAGGACGATCGAATGTCCGAGCGGTGCTTTGAACGCGCGTCCCCGCGTCGTCATCGACCTGGACTTCACGTGGAGGCCATTTGCCGCGCAGCGTCGGGCCAACCGGGCCAAGGCGGACAAAGCCGAGTTGGTGGCCGTGGGCCGGAGGAGTGGAAGGTGGGCATTGAGAGCGAATTGAAAGGAGGGGGACAGCTTTCAGCGGGTATGTATGCGACTGGAAGATGGACGAGCATCTTATTTTGGGCGGCTCCTCGTTCTCTACCATACGACTACCAACTTCACTTGAGTGACACCGTGATCAGTTCTCCTCCAGCCCTCCCCACCTCGACACACAGACGAAATGTTTCCTCCCGCCTCTCGCGCCGCCTCCGCCCGAGCAAGCATGCTCACCGGCCACCTCGCCCGCACCGCAGCCGCCGGCTCCAGCAACATTGCAGCGCGATCCTTCTCTTCCACTCCAAAGGTTCTCGCACCCGATGTCAAGAACGTGACCGTCTTTGGTGCCGGTCTCATGGGCGCAGGCATCGCCCAGGTACTCGCACACAAGGGCGGCTACCAGGTGACGCTGACTGATGTGACCGACAAGGCTCTGTCCAATGGCCAGAAGATCATTTCCAAGTCCTTGGCGCGCATCGCAAAAAAGCAAATGGCAAACGAGGATGCTTCTAAGCAGGAGGAGTTCGTCAACAGCATCGTCAAGAGCATCAAGACGACGACGGATGCCGGCGAGGCCGTTGCTGAGAGCGACCTCGTCATCGAGGCTATCATTGAGAATGTGGGCATCAAGCAAGAGCTCTTCAAGCTCCTCGACGCCAAGGCGCCTCAGAAGGCCATCTTTGCCAGCAACACGAGCTCTC
>RRYC01000455.1:0-13705 GCA_004016185.1 Quambalaria eucalypti | reverse complement strand
GGGGGCAGCGGGGGTCTCGGCGACGGGCTCAGCAGCAGCGGGGGCCTCGGTGGCGGCGGGGGCCTAAACACGTAGAGAGGAAGACAGACGTCTGATGGTCAGCATGCACATTCAAGCTGCCTCGTTGGCCGCATATTCACGATCTCTCGACTCACCTCCTCGGTCTTGGCGGCCTCCTCAGCGGGCTTAGCGGCCTCCTCAGTGGGCTTGGCCTCCTCAGTCTCCTCGGCCTTCTTCTCCTCGGGCTTCTTGGGGCTGTTGGGTGGTATGGACAAGGTACACGTCACGTCACGTCGAGTCAGTCGCGATGTTCTCTTCGATGGAGGGACCGTCGACGTGGTCCCACAGCTGCACATACCTCTTCTCCTTGATGAAGCCAAGGAGCTTGCCCATCAGGGACTGGCGCTTCTCCTTCTTGGGGGCGGCGGCCTGCGAGGTTAAGTGAGTGTAAGGCGATCAGAGACGGATGAGTAACGCGATTCAGGATGTGTTGCGACCGTGGAGAGGCGCTCGTCTCCTCACCTTCTCCTCGGCCTTGGTGGCCTCCTCGGCCTTGGTGGCCTCCTCGGCCTTGGGGGCAGCCTCCTCGGTCTTGGCGGCCTCAGTGGCCTCGGCGGCGGGGGCAGCCTCCTCCTGTTGAGCGCATACAAGGTCGTGATGGGAGCAAGGGTCAACAAGACGGAATGAAGATCGGCGTTTGGAAGCATTGTGCCATCTGCGAATACTCACAGCAGGGGCGGCGGCCTCGGTGGCCTCGGTGGCGGCGGCGGGGGTCTCCTCAGTCTTGGCGACCTCGGCGGCGGGGGCAGCCTCGACGGCAGGGGTCTCCTCCTTGGCGGTCTCGACGGGGGCAACGACCTCCTGTAGCGGTAGAAGTAGACGATCACGTCGGGGTCGTCAGTCAATTTGCTGCTGTCATGCTGCTTGCTCTCATTTGAGGCTGCGACTTACAGGGGTGGTCTCGACGGGGGCAGCGACGGTCTCGGGAGCGGCAGACATTTTGTGAAATTAGTAAGGAAGTGGGCAGCGAAAGCTCTGAGTGCGGAAAGGGGCAAGGTAGAGAGAAGCGGCGAGTCAATATTTTGTTCAGAGACAAAAAGCATCGACGGAGAGCAACGATCCAATGTGCGGGCCCTCGAAGAATGCTGGGACGTCTCCTTGTGCCCTCTGCTCTCCAACATCGAGCGTGGACCCCGCGTAAAGAAGGCCGCTGCGCAGCCAACGGTGAAAAGCCTGCGATGCCCACGACGTGCTTCCTGAACGGCCCTCCCACGCTACAAGCAATGTCGATTGTGTCCTTGCCAATTTCGACGGTGTGCGAAGAACCAAGGACGCATAGCGGCCTCGCATGCAGTCCCGAAAAGGCAGCACGTCGCCACTGCGTTGCTCAAAAGCGGCTGGAGAAGAAGACGGTGGTCTACGTGACGTCTACACATGCTACGTTACTCACTGCGGGTATTGGGAGCTGTAGAAGCGTGAGGTGGAACGAACGGGATATGAACGGGGAACAGATAACGAGAGGGAAGAGAGAGGGATGGATGATGGACTGACCGACGTTTAAAAAAGAGGACGGGTGGGGCGAGCCGGTGAAGAGGGGGGCGGGCGCGACGCGCTGACCCGGTCGACGATGCCGCAAAAGGGGCAGGCAAGCGCAGCGCAGCGTCTCTGGGTGGCGGGCGACGCCGAGCCCTCACGAATGAGGCAGAGAGGGCAAAGCTGGCCGTTTGCCCGCTTGTTTGCCATTGTGGCGGCGCTCCTGAGGCGGCTTGCTTAGCCTGCGGTGGCGCCATTGCCTGCCCTGCTCTGCGCCACTCTCTCTCCCTCTCTCTTTCTCCTCCTCTCTGCTCTCTCTGCCATGCTTTCGGCGCCGACCATTTCTTTCTACGCCTTTCTTTTTTGCCCATCGGGAAAGCAAGCTTGGGAGCAAAGGCGAGCAGGCGCGAGCAGGCGCGAGCAAGCTCGAGGTGCCTGGACCTGCGCTTGCTCCTCAGACTGGCCTGTTGTGAGTCAGTAAGTGGACGGCCTGGCGCTGGCGGAGAGTGGCGGATAGGAGCAAAGCGCAGGGAGAGCGCAGGGGGGGAGAGCGCAGGTTGGCCGCACAAGCACAAGGCCCGCCGCCTCTAGTTGCCTTGTGAGATGCCGGCCACACCCCCCTGGCCGCAAGCACGGAAGCGTGTCGCAGAAGGCTCCGCTGAGCTCCAGTGCATCACGCGCTCGACTACGCGCATAAACGAGTGGACTTGCTGGACTTGGGCATTTCGCTCGCCCTTGGAGCAGCGAGCACCGGCTGCTATCTCTCAGCACCATCGTCCCAGCATTGTAGGGACGATCCCAGTGGACCAGGGTGGCTGGGAGAGAGGGAGAGAGAGAGAGGGGGGTGGCCCTTGGCGTCCGTCGCCTCCTGTCCGAACGGCAGGCTGCCCTCGTCGCCCGTCGTCCGCCCTGGGGCGCGCCCTGTGTCGCAGTGTTGTTCTCCTCGTGCAGGCGCAGCTGTGCGGCAAGTCTCTGTATGCAGCCCACTTTTTTTTTTGCCGAGCGCGCCTTTTTGCGCTCTGGGCTGGCTGAGTGCCAACTCAAAGAGGGCCCTCGCTTCAAGCATCCGCCTCTTTCCCTCGCCAGCTGCCACTGTTGCTGCGAAATCGTGACCTGGACCTGTACTGGGCAACAGCATTCAAAGATAATCACTACGCGATTTTGATCCAGCCGCACAAATTCGCGATCATGGCGATCATGATCGCCAACCACCGCGCCGTCGCCGAGCACAATGAAAGGAGCGGATATTGACTCACTGCCTCGAGCGAAGGACAATCAGCATCCACTCGAGTCTGTTCTTGGCCGCGGCGCATTCGCCTGAGTGCTGCGCGGGCGCGAAAGATGCACAGCACTGCACAGCGCTGCGCCTGTGCAGACGACTCTTTTCGGGGCGTCGAAGGTCGGTGCAGGAGACCAGATGAGATGAACTGCACGCCGCGACGCGGGCGGGCGGGCGGGCAGGCAGCCAGGCAGCCAGGCAGGAGGTCCACACACGCCGCGGCGGCACGCAAATGCAAGCCAGCGCACACCGATCAAATAGGGGCCAACCGTGAGTAGCTGCGAGCAAGCACCGGCCTCGCCTGTACAGCCGGTGGTTCTCCCTCCGACGATCGACCCCGACGACCCTTTGATTCATCAAGGCCTTCATTGTCCGTGGCAAGCGCTGAAAGTCAAGTCGAGCCAAGGCGGAAGTGCGGATCAGGTAGCACGATTCGGAGCCGCACCAAGACGACAATATCCGGACGGCCAAGCAGCAATCACCGCCGCTTTCGTGGTGGTGGTAAGCGAGGTGGCAAGGACGAGGGCGCACGATATTGTCCAATACAATACAAAGCCAACACAATCGAATCCAACCACTGCCCGCAATCAGTCGGGCTTTGACGTCCGTATTGCATTTCACATCAATACGACTCGCGGAACTCAGAGCGACCAACGCAGACGTACTTACGAAATTGCTCCCAAACCCCGCAGGACTGCATTGCAGCTGTCAGTGATGCTCACCCAAGGGGCTCCGAGTCCCGCTGCGGCTTGCCTGAAAGTTCAAATGTGTGCAAAACGTTGAGCGAGAGTCCAAGTCTGGGTGACGCCCAAATGACGGCGCCGACTCGACCCGGGCCAAGCTGCTGCATTCACCCCCTGGAGAAGTGTCTTCGGAGCGCGGGCTATCTGGTCAACGCTCAAGCGCCTCAGATGTGCATTTGCATAAGTCACACGAGCCCGCCTGGACGCCTTCCAAAGGGCTGACCGGAGACCGTTGATGTTTTCCCCTGACCTCGTCCTTTGGCGCTTGCCTCAGCAATGCCCCGCTCGGAGCAAGGAGCCTCGAATCTCACTTCCCATTGTGCTTACCCAAGTATTGTACAGTGACACAGACAAGACTGTCTTGTCTTGCACTATGGATGGTGTTGGACCGCTGGGAATCGCGGAGCCTGAGCTGCCCAGCGTGCTTTGGCGCTCCTTCGCGTCGGCACCAACCGGTCATGTCTCGGTGCAAGTCCTCAGTAAACCATGCACTCCTGCTTGTCCGTGTCACTCTTTGTTCGCAAAAAGTAGCTCCCGCTCTGTCTGTGCTCTCTTCAGGCGTTCCACTAGCATCGCCTCTGATGCTGCCGTCGACGAGGCAACACCCGAACTTCAGCAAGCAGCGCTACTTGTCCAGTAGGACAAGGCGACGTGATCAGGAACCTCGCTCGCTTGTAGCTGCGTCGTATGCCGCCATCTTCCTCCTCCCGTATGCGACACAGCATTAAAGAGGATCATCAGCCATCGTCTTTGTTCACGACTCTCCGTCGGATTACATAATCTCACCGGACGCGGCGCGCTGGGCGTTGCTCCTCCACTCGTATTGGCGAGGCGTTGAGAGTGGCTCGCTCAAACCATCACTTGGAGCGCATGAAACCTCTGCCTGCTGCGACACCTCCCCTTCTCCTGGCCTTCGACGAGCACAGCCTCTGTACTAGCTTGAACAACAGTCCAAGGCGGCTGGCTCCAACCGTTCGCCCCGTCCTTCTTCCATCTTTTCAAAGTCGATAACAAGGGGGGACCTTCGTCTGTCTCGCAGGCGATTTCGCATTGGAGCCGAGACAATCATTGTGGGGACTTTATGGAAATGTCTGCGGAAGCAATCAAGTCAGTACATGCTACCCTTCCCAACGCTCACTGCGACCAACAGCCTCACATTACCCTTGTGTCCTTTCCCTGGCGATGCTGGTAGACAAGTACAGGATGTTATTGGATGCTCCGAAGACGTGGCCAAAAGAGCTTTAGGGGTTCGTATGGCCGAGGCCCCGCGCTAGCCGCAATATACGCCGCCACCTGCTCGGTATTGACGCTGATCACCATCGCAACGGCTGAAATGCATCCCACATATAGAAGTACCCCTCGGTCGAAGTCGCAGTGGAAGCCTTGTTGGATGGCGAGGCCTTTGTAAGTGATGGCCTTCTTTCCCAGGACGCCTTTGCTCCTTGACTTCGTACTAGACTCTGATCCTCATCGGCCGCTTCACCCCTGCAGTCTGCTCCAGACCCACCAGAAACGGCTCCCGACCGTTCCCTGGTCTTGCACAATCCAGAGGTCCGTAGATGGGACGAACCTCCGCCCCAGGAGATTCCACCTCCGCCTAGCCAACAGCCGGGAGCAGTCTGGCATACACCGCAAGATAATCCCTGGGCAAACGCCACCTCCGAGTGGGACCAAAGAGGGCTAGGTGAGCTCTGTATAGGCTTAACCTCATAGATCATGCAGGCGTGGGCACTGATTCCCCGCCCAACTCCCAATCGCCCTTAGCGCCCGAGAATCCAATCCAGATTCCTGATGAAAGGAATGAGGAGGATGAGCTGCAAAGAGCTCTAGCAATTTCTCTGCAAGATCAAGGCAATGACAGCGCGGACCCAAAACCACGTACTCTCGTCGAAAGCGAGCAAGACGACATCGACCAGGCAATTGCAAACAGCATCGGCCAGCTTAGAGGAAGCAGCGCACCCGCAGCAGCCAATGCATCTCACGAGATGAGGGAACCGGAGGCGTGAGTTTTGGCTCCTCACCGCGAAGAGAGACCTCCTCCTGACCATCGACCCATCTCTCCCCTCTTGCTGCAGTCCCGTTGCTCTGATTACGCAAGTGCCAGCCTTGGTGCCGTTTGCATACATGGTCCAGGCTCTGATGGCGTGCGAAAGCGTGCGCTCATCGTTCCAGGCCTTTCGGCCAGGCAGTGGCCAGGTCCAACCTACCTTACCTCACGGCACCTCTGGTACTGCCGCCAGTCCAGCCAAGCGTTCACACGAGGAGATCGACGGCATCCGTGACCGACGAGGGCAAGTGCGCAAGCCTTTGGCAGCGACCTGGCAGCTACAAGGCATGGCCTCTTTCTGCGCCGCATCCAAACGCAAGGAGTACGACGTGGGAGAATTTCTGCTCTCGGTGCCCCAGCCCATACTGCGGAAGAATAGTGCAGGATCTGCTGCGCATGATGTGCTACGAGCCTACTATAACCATATCGCTCAATGCCTGCGTGACGCCGGCCATCTCTGCGAGGACGCCACTTTGTACGGAGAGCAACGACAAATTGATCAGTCCGACTCCCAAGTGCCAACAAGGTGAGTTGCGACACCCATGTCGATCGAACGCAGACCGCCAAGCTGAACATACCGTCGTTCCCTTTTGCCCCAGCACCTTTCACTCGCTTGTGGCGTCGAGCAAGGAATACGCCAACGGCCGTGTCACATTCAAGCAAGAAGATCTCGTATGCGTCTGTCTATCCCCAGACCATGTCGGCGTAACAGTGGAGCTAGCACTTGAGATGGAGCTGCGAGCGGGGAGAGTGACATTGTTGCAGCCAGCCAATGTCCTTGCGGTGGCCGTCCAGGCGCCCCCCGATGCGTTGGAGCGTACCTCAAGGGCGCCGCTTCGAATCAAGCCTCAACTCTTCCTTGACCGGTTTCTAGAGCAACGGCCAGCACAGTGTGCCAGCGTCGACGCGCTATCCCAAGACGCCTCGGATCGGCAGCGTCTGTTAAAGACGCTCGAACAGCGTCGCACTGCCTTGTCAAAACAGCGAGTGAGTGCTAGCAAAGGGGAAAAATGTCCGAGGCGGGGCTCTCTAAGGTGACCATGATCCACCCGTTGCTGACGCAGATTCAACCTCTGACCAGGATACATTCACGGCTTCTGACCTGCTCAACGCCTCGCTGGCATTCTTTGAAGGGCGCAACGCCCCAACCGGCAACACATGGGCAGCCGAGCGTCATGCAGAGGCGGCCGCTAGGCTCAAGGCCATCGCGGAGCAGCTCGATGCAGAAATGGCCGGTGAGAACATTTGAGGGGGTGGAAACATGGCCGTAGCCAGCACTGAACTAACACGTGTCGCTTCCTTCTCACTGCAGCACTGGATCGGCGCATTGCGCTCGAGCAGTCGTCGATCACACGGCAGTGGACGCGGATAGTAGCTGAGCAGGAAACTCTCTACGACGCACCAGAGTGGCAGAAGGTGTGTGAGGATAATTTGCATTGGTGTGAAAGGTTGGAGGCCATGCTGACTCCGAGATCCTGACCCGTTTCCGCAGGTGGCTTATGAGCTTCGAGCAGCATGTATTCATGACATCTCGAGCTCTTGGCTCTACTTCAAGCATCGTGGACAATGGTGGAAGAGTCAAGAGGGCGCGCTCACCAAGGTTAGATAAGCGCAATGGAAGCAGTGCCGCGCAGTCCTTGATGCGACGACGATGTTGACCGTACCCTTTCCCCCTCTTGCCCCGCACTCGATCTTCCAGGTCTCTGAAGAAGTCATCTTCGGTAGCGACGTGGGCTCGCTTTCCTACCACAGACCTTACTTTCTGCTTTACGACCGGGCGGCAGACACGACCAGTGAAGAAGAGCTCGCTCGCATCCCTGACGTACTGATGGTGAGTGGCAACACATCGGCACCGAAGAAAAGCGGCTTTATTGACCGGATGTAATGGCTCACCCTTCTTTACCTCTGCCTCCCTGCCCGCTCCTACCTCACGACAGCGACACATTGAGGAAGACAACGCTTTTCTCGACGGCGGCAGGACCGCGGTGCCGCTGGCTGTGTCGACCCAGGAAGAGACGCCAAGCGCTTCTATCACGCCGGACTCCGTGATGGAAAGCGCCGAAACGGGCTCATAGTACGCACAAAGTGACGAAGACTGGTCTGGCGGCAAGCTCGAGATCAGGTATCCCTTGTTTGTCAACGTCAAGCTCTGTCGAGTTGCGACGAATGAAGCGCATGCTGCCGATCAGCGCGTGTCCTGCTTGGCATTTGATGGCACGCTTGCGGGTGTTGATAAGCCACGAAGAATGCGGTCGGGAACTCAACTGTATTGCCAGGCTTGCCCGGAAGATGCTGCACACAGACGATCCCGCCTGCCCACGATGTCGCCCCTATGCCTTGGTCCTGCATTGCTGCTTACTGCGCTGTCCCCATAGAAGAACATTTTCCCTGACCTTTCGGTTGAAAATCTGTGAATGACAGGCGGGGCGGCAGCCGCTCAATTGCCTGGCGTGAGAAGGTCGACTTCACTCATAAGGCCGTGCGAACCACTCTCGATGCTCCCTCGCATTTGCGCCGTACCAGTCGCCCGTTTGTGTTGCTGCCGACCCGCCGGCGGCCCATCCTCGCGTGCTGAAACTTGCGCATACTCGGACCCACAGGGCACATCTTCTCAGAAGATCAAAGCAAGCGGCTTGATAGTTGGCGCGATGAGATGGTCTGGTGACGAGCGGAAGTCTCTGCCTCCATCGCTCCGCTCGCGTACAATACATGTGGCCGCTTCGGTGTCCGGCCTTGCGTCTGGCCGGGCCGCGTGGCGCCAAGGCGGGGCGGGCGGGGGAAGGGAGCGTCGTTGGCCTGTGCGCACGCCGCACGCCGCACACTGGCCCTGCGCCTGAGCACTTACAGCAATTCGTGGCCACCACAGGCGGGGTTGACGTCGGTCAAAGGTCTTCTACAATGCGACTGACTGGCTTGACCGGCGATCCCCATCAACCATTTACACTAGCCAATAGCCAACAGCCATAACCTCATTGCCATACATCCACATCTTACCCTCACAACCTCACATACCGAGTCTTCGGGCTACAACCATGACGACTCCCTACCCTACCCTTGCCACAGACGCCTCAAGGCCCGTGCGCGGGCCTAGCATTCGCAGCCAACAGGAGCGCCGCCTCAACGACTTTCTTGGCGGTCAATTCCGCTCTTACAACTTGTCATCCGTACTCTTCGAGGACCGCAGCGATGCTTCTGATATCATCTCCATCGAAAAGTGGAGCCCCGACATTGGAGCGAAGCCTCCATTCGACGTTGCCAAGAAGCAAAAGTACATCGAGTGCAAAAAGGGCGAGGCCTTTGGACCCAGCTGGACGAACCACTGGCTTCGAATCAACATCCATGTACCCGAGAAATGGCGCAAGAAGGAATGGGTAGAGCTCGAGGTGAGTGAGCGGACGTAAGCATCATCTGCTTACTGGACGAGGAGCTGACAATAACCCATATTCTGCGACCATGCTTTCTCCCCCAGCTCGACCCCGGCTGCGAGGCCATGATCTTCACCGAGGACGGACGCCCCCTTCAGGGCATCACAGGTGGCTTCGATTCCAATCGCCGCGTTGACTTTCCTCTCAAGTCTGAGATGCGAAAGGGCGTCACGCTCTACGCAGAGATCTCATGCAATGGCATGTTCGGCCTTCCCAGCGACGGTTCCGGAGACCCCGACCCGAACCGTTTCTTCATTCTTGCCTCAGCAGACATCGTCGTCAAGCGCCCACAGGCATGGAAGCTCATGTGGGACTTTGACATGCTCAGAGGCTGCGTCAGCGAGATGCCCAAGGACGGCGTACTACAGAACAAGGCCCTGTGGGTGTGCAACGAAATCATGTCAACCTTTCGAAAGGGCGACCTGTCCAGTATCGATCGCTGCCGCAAGATTGCCGAAGAGGTTCTCGGATCGGACTGGGACGGCAAAGGCGAAAAGCTCTACAAAGAAGGCGGCGACAGTGCGTCTCCTCTGCTCTGGAGTCTCGGTCATACGCACATCGATACCGCCTGGCTCTGGCCCTTTAGTGCCACGCAGCAAAAGATTGCCCGTAGCTGGTCCACGCAATTGGACTTGATGGAACGCTACCCAGAGTACAAGTTCACCGCAAGTACCGCCCAGCAATTCGCCTGGCTCGAGGAGCTCTACCCCGAGCTATTCGAACGTGTCAAGGCTCAGGTCAAGGCCGGTCGATTCCTTCCCATCGGCGGTACCTGGGTTGAGAATGACGCCAATATGCCCTCTGGCGAAGCCTTTGTGCGACAATTCCTCTATGGCCAGCGCTTCTTCAAAACACGCTTCGGCAAACGCTGCGACATCTTCTGGCTGCCCGACTCGTTTGGATACAATGCCCAAATCCCTCAGCTGGCACGTGGCGCGGGATGCAACTACTGGTTCACCCAGAAGCTGAGCTGGAGCAACATCAACAAGTTCCCCCACAACACCTTTATGTGGGTCGGCCTCGACGGTACCCAGATCATCACACACATGACTCCAGTCGACAACTACGACTCTCAGTGCGGCGTCAATGACATCCGCAAGGGCGTCTGGAACAACAAGAACCTCAACGTACAGCCCGCTGCGCTTCATCTCTATGGATTCGGTGACGGAGGTGGTGGGCCGACTGCCCCCATGCTCGAGAAGCTACGCCGTGCCAGAGCGATTCACAACAACGGCTTCTATGAGATGCCCAAGGTCACAGTGGGCAAAACTGCGGCCGACTTTTACGACCATGTGCTGGAGATCACCGAAGGCGGTGAGCGCTTGCCCACCTGGCAGGGCGAGATCTACCTCGAGTTCCACCGAGGTGTTCAGACTTCGCACGGGTCCATCAAGAAATGGAATCGCAAACTCGAGATCCTTCTGCACAACGTCGAGTGGGTCGCCACGCTGGCCAGCCTGCACAAGGCACAGTACTCGTACCCCAAGTCCGAGCTGGATGTATTGTGGGAAGCTGTGCTCAAGTGCCAGTTCCACGATGTCCTCCCGGGAAGCTCGATCCGACTGGTCTATGACGACGCCGAGCGAATCTACGCCGACGTCGATCGCCGGGCAAAGGCTCTCCTGCAACAAGCCAGCGCTGCTCTTTGTGGCGACAAGGACGGCAGCGGTGCCATCGCCGTGAACACGCTCGATTTGCCCCGCCGAGAACTGGTTCGAGTGCCGCGCGGCAGCGTGGGTCAGCAATCCGTCGCCGTTCAAGCGAGCGAGGCCAGCGACAGTTCGCTGCTCTTGGTCGAAGACGTTAGCAAGAGCGGCGTCCTTGGCCTGTGTCCATCGCCAGTCACCGCGATGCAGGACCTGGAAGCCGTCTCTGTCACTGAAAGCGCAAACGGAGACTTCGAGCTGCGCAACGCAAGCGTCAGTATCAGGGTTGCAGACGGACGCATCACCTCCCTCTATGACATCATTGCGGACCGCGAGCTCATTGCACCAGGTCGAACCGCGGGCCTGAGCATCTGCGAAGACTACCCGGCCCAATTCGATGCTTGGGACACAGACATCTGGTCCTTGGACACTCTCGAGGAGATCAAATTCGAGAGGGTGCGCTTGCAAGAACGTGGCCCTTGGCGCGCGAGCTTGGCATTGCAGGCTACCTTTGGCAAGAGCTCGGTCAGTCTCAAGCTGAGCTTGGATGCTCTTCCTGCCACTCAGCTTGGCCACGCTCGAACTGCTCGCTCCTTCATCCGCGTCGAGGCCGACGTCGAATGGCAAGAAAAGCACCGCTTCCTGCGCTTCGAGGTACCGACTGCTCTGCAGACCGACAGCGCCTTCTTTGAGACCCAATTTGGCATCACGAAGCGACCCACGACCCGCAACACGAGCTGGGAAGCGGCCAAGTTTGAGGTCTGCGGACACAAATTCGCCGACCTTTCCGAGGCCAACTATGGCTTTGCGATCATCAATGACTGCAAGTACGGGCACTCGGCGGAAGGCGGCACTCTGCGCCTGTCCTTGCTCAAGGCTGCCACTTACCCTGATGCCCACCAGGACGAGGGACGACATACGTTTGCCTTTGCTCTTTACCCGCATGACAAGGCACTTGCAGAAAGCGACGTGGTGGCTGCTGCACGTCTCTTTAACAATCCCGTCGAGATGGCACCAGGGGATGCGGTCCTGTCTGTGCAGGGAAGATCTGTTGCTGCTCGTCCTCAGAGCGTGATGCCCTTTACCCTCGAGCAGGGCCGCAGCAAGTTTGCCGGCCGTGCGCCAGGAACCGTCGTGCTCGACACGATGAAGCGCGGCGAGGCCGACTTCGATTACTACGACGAGAAGGCCAGCGGCGAGACGAGTGTCGTGTTGCGCATGTACGAGTCGGTTGGCGCGCATGCCGAGGTGGTGCTGAGGATGGACCCCGACAGCAAGGTGTTCAGCAAAGGAGGGAAGCCCGGCAGCAGACGGATCCGCAAGATTGTTAGCTGCTCGATTTTGGAAGACGACGAAGAGGACAAGGAGGGCGGTGCAGGCTTGCCCACTTGGCTGGACGTCGCTGATTCTTCGTCCCTGAAGGCGCAGCTCAGCTTCAGGCCTTTCGAGGTGCGCACCGTCAAGATCTACTTGGACTAAGGCGGAAGAGCGCAAGCGTTGTCTGGGATTTTGAGTAATGTAAATCGAAGTGTGATTACCTATGCGGCGTGAATGCTTGATTTGTGCTCGAAACTTGTGCCCGACGCAGGATGCCTGCATGCGTGAAGCTGACCTCGGAGGCAGTGAGTGCATGCGTCAAGCTGACCTTGGAAGCAGTGCATCAGCTTCGCACTCCATCGAGCTAGTCACTCACGCAGCTCGCGGCTACACACAGCATGAGGGAAATATAGAGCATCTTCGTACGATTCCGAGGAGCAGCAACAACCCCAAACAGCCGTATGCATACAGTTCATACAAATCGATCCTTGGTTTGGTCATTTGGGAATTCGGAGCAGAGCCGGAATATAAGCAGGGTATACATGTAACACACGCGGGGCGTCCACCGCTTCGTACATGGTGGTATGTGGCGCTGTTGGGCGTCCTAATGGCGCTTCGCTCGCAATCCGAGGGTTCGGCGGATGCGCGTGTTCAGAGAGGCGTGCGTGAAGAGGGCGTCTTTGAGGTGGCCTTTCTGTGCGGCGGCAGCATGGGCGCGGAGATGGGGAGGAGGAGAGAGATGAAAGTGTGTCAGTCTCAGTAAGGTTCGAGTCTGCGAGGCTTAACAAGTACACGCAGGGTCTCCAATGAGGCTACCCCGAACTATCTTGTCGCCCGCGCTGCACACGACCATCACAGCTGGGCGCGCAACAACACCGAACTCACAAGCAGGAGCATCTTCCTGGCATGCCTGCGTCCTTCCTTCGTAGTGGAAGGATTGTTCAGAGCGGCCTTCCAGCCAGCGACCTGACGTGTCTTGTCGGGGTGGTGCCTGTGACTTCGGTATGCCATGATGTGTGTGCTGCGTTGGGAATGCGGAGTTGGTGTTGGATCCAAGACGCGTTTGCTGATTCCGTTGTTGACTTTGGCGGATAGGGGTGGAGCTGGCAGAGTGGGAGCAAAGTGTTCTACTGCTATATATGTTAGTCCCAGGACTACACATATCGGAGCATCAATGGGGTAATGGTAACCTAGATCGTTGCCATTCAGCTTGCAGTTGTTCGATCTGCCGAGGGTTCGATTCCCTCTTGATGCATCCTTTTTGCCCCGTGAAAGTTCCTTCCCCCCCCCCCCCCCCCCCCCCCCCCCCCCCCCCCCCCCCCCCCCCCCCCCCCCCCCCCCCCCCCCCAACCCTCCCCACACCAGCACACCCCCACCCCCACCCTCCCCACCGACCCCACTACCGCCACCACCACCACACACGCGAACCCCCCGCACCGCCCCCCCCCCCACCCCCCCCGTCGCCCACTCCCCCCCCCCCACCCCCCCCCCCCCCCCCCCCCCCCCCCCCCCCCCCCCCCCCCCCCCCCCTCCCCCCCCCCCCTCCTCCCTCCCCCCCCCCCCTCCCCACCCCCCCCCTTTTTTTCCCACAAAGACCCACCCCCCCCCCCTTCCCCCCCCACCCGTATAACCCCCCCTAAAATTTTTCCCTCGGGCCTTTTGCCGCGTGTTCTCCCCCGCCACCCGGCAAACCACCTACCCCCTCACCTTCCTCC
>RRYC01000453.1:0-12789 GCA_004016185.1 Quambalaria eucalypti | reverse complement strand
CAGCGAGAGAGATGGTGTGGTGTGGTCCTCAGAGGCGGCGTTGCGGTCGGACCCGCCAAGCCTTCCTTTTCCCCCTGTCCCCGACCCCCCCCCCCCCCCCCCGCCCCCCCCTCCTCCCCCTTTCCCTTTCTTTTTTTTCCTTCCCTCCCTTCCCTCCCCTTCCCCCTTTTCCCGTGCCGCTCCCCAATTAACCCCCCCCCCCCCCCCCCACCCCACCCTACGCGCACATTCACTCATTCGGTATATACCCTTTGCCATTCCCGCAATGACCACCCCATCATCCCCCCCTCCTCGCGTGCTATACCCCCTCTCTGCAGACCTCATCACCGCAGCAGACGCACTCCCCTCCAACTTGGGGCGCTCCCGTCGGGTACATTCACTCGTATATCACCTTGGGTTGCTGGACCTGCCTGGCGTAGGTACCGGTACCAGTAGATGTCTTGATGGTGATGAGGACGACGGCGACGAAGAACACGAAGACGAAGACGAGGAGAAGCGACTACTGAGGGTACTAGCGGGCAGCAGCGACGAGTTGCCTCCTCCTCACGCCGATATCGACACCGACGTCGACGTCGAGAGGTGCGCTACGGCTGCCACCGCCACCGCCGCCAACAGAGCACAAGTCGTCCCCCCACAGCCGGCCCTCGAGGCACAACTCATGGCGTATCATGGTGCGGGGTACGTCGAGGCGTTGCTTGGCGTGAGCGGAGAGGACGACGACGGGAATGACGAGGATGAGAAGTATGGGTTGGTCGATGTGAGTCGTGTGCACCTACGCATGGGGCAGACTTTCCACCTACACCGCACTGACCCCCCCTCCCACTCGCCCCTCCTCCCCCTCGCCGCCCTCTGCAGGACTGCTATCGCTTCCCCTCCCTCATCCCACACATCACACACATCCCCGGCGCCTCCATCCTCGCTGCACAGGCCCTCGCCGCGGACCAAGCGGACATTGCCATTGTATGGGATGGAGGGAGGCACCACGCACACAAGAGCAGGGCAGCCGGCTTCTGTTATGTGAATGATGTCGTTCTGGCGATTCTGGAACTAAGAAGGCCGAGGAAGGTGCAGGTTGATGTGCCTATGCCGACAGACCATGCCCAAGGGGACGTCGACGGCGCCCACGTGACGAATAGCCGGAAGCGGTATATCACAGGCGAGCACGACGACAGCAGCGACAATGGCAATGGCAACGGCAGTGGGAATTGCAGCGGGCCAGGCCGGCCCCCGCCGCAGCCTTCCGCTTCCGCCCCCGCCTCGGCCTCCACCGGCCGCAAGAAACGCACCGTCCTCAAACGCCTCGAGCGCATCCTCTACCTCGACCTCGACCTCCACTGGGGCGACGGCGTAGAAGAAGCTTTCCGTGGTTCCCCCTCGGTCCTCACCTTTTCCCTGCACAATCGCACACCGGGGTTCTACCCTCCTTCCCCGGACTTGCCCGCGCACACTGAACCCCACACGGACCAATTCGCTCTCTCCTTGCCCCTCCACCCGGGCCTAGGCACACACGCCTTTCTGCAAGTCTGGAGCCGATGCGTACTCCCCACCTTGAGAGCATACCAGCCCGAAGCAATCGTCCTCCAGCTGGGACTGGACGGCCTCGCAGGAGACCCAATGGCGCAGTGGAACCTCGAGTTACGGGCATTCCTCGTTGCTGTAGGGGATGTATTGGCGTATGCGCGTGGCGGAGGCGGACAAGGAGGCGGACAAGGAGGCGCAAAGGTCCTGTTATTAGGAGGAGGGGGGTACAATTCCCCTAATGCCGCGAGGGGATGGGCGGCAATTACTGCTTTGGCGCTGGGGAGGCTTCATCCCCATCTTGTTGACGGGCAGGACGACGGGCAGGACGGAGGGCAAGACGCTACCAGCCACAGCAAAGAGGCATCACACGACGACGACGTCGTCATGCACCCCGCAGACGACGTCAGGCCAGGAGGACGCACCCCGGTGTCTGTATCTACGCAGGGTACGGGGAAACTCACCCTATCCTCGGCAATACCCTATCACCCGCACTGGCCAGAGTACGGCCCGGGATTCACGCTGGATGTGCCTGCTGGTGAGTGCGCCTCTCAACCTCGAACTTGACTTGCATTGCATGTTGGTATACGGTATACAAGTACTCACACGCTCACACGCAACCCACTCTGTTGTATCTTCTTCTTCTCCTCTCCCGCTCTACTCGACTCAACTCGACTCACCTCACCTCGACGCCCCCAGGCGAAATGCCCGACCCGCTGCACACACCGGCGTACCTCGCGCGGTTAGAAGCGTACGTAGAGGCGCACCTCGATGCATTCGCCGCATTGCGCGGGTGAGCGCTTGCGTTGGCGTTGGCGGTGGAGGAAGTGGTGGCGGCGGTGGTGATGGTATACTGCTAATGGCAATGGCAAGGACTTCCGGTGGAGATGGCTGTACTTTATGCCTGTGCGCGGACGCAAACGCGGACGCGGGCGTGGGGTCGGCATAGGAATGGGGCCTCGAGTTCAGCACAGCACAGCATCCATGACTTGTAAAAGCTCAAGGAGACTCGACTCGACGTCGGGATCTGTCTTCTGTGCCTCGCTCCTGCACCACACAGCAATGCAAGGGGAGAAATAACACTCTTTAGGCTGCGTTTTACCTCTAGGGTGGGGGCCGTGGCGGGAGAGTGAGACCCCCATCCCTCTTTGCAACCTCCACGATGCGATACAATATCACTCCGCCGCACCTCTCCGCACCCCGTCGCGCCGTGGCATCGTATCGAATTCCAGGAATATGAGTCAGAGTCAAGGGAGCAATACACTGGCGTCTAGTCACGCCGTCTATCTTGCGAGCCTGCGTCTGCGCCAGCTCTGCGCCGAGCGCCGCGTCAGCAGGCCGTACTAGTCAAGCGTGCGCGCCCAGACAAGACAGTGAAAGAGGTGGTAAACATGACCTTCGTTTTGCGATCCGCGATTTGAGGAGCGGTCGCGCTGTGGTTGCCTCGCCTCGCCTCGCCTCGCCTGTCTTGCGGTCCACCCCAACGCCTGCGTCTGCGCCCGCACTCGCACCCGCACTCGCACCCGCACTCGCACCTGCACCCGCTCAGATGTACTGGCTCAACCACCTGAAGCCCTCGCCGTAGCCCTGTCGCATGACGACGGAGCACATGAAAAGCTCAATGGGGCGGATGTCCTTGAGGGGGACCTTGCCCTTACCAGTGGTCTGGTAGAGGCCCAGGGCCTGCCTCAGCTCCTCCTCGCTGACGGCACCAGGTGCGTCAATCTTGTTGCCCAGGATGAGGAAGGGCACCTTGTTGAGCTCCTCGATGCCGAGCAGGGCGTCAAGCTCTGCGCGGGCTTCTGCAAAACGCTCGTAGTCGGCCGTGTCGACGAGGAAGACGATGCCATCGACCTCAGGGAAGTAATCCTTCCACAGTCGGCGTGCTGGAAAGCGGGGAGGTAAAGAGGACCGGGCGTCAGCACAGCAGAGACGAGTCTCCCCGAGTTCCGCGACGCCGCATCCTACTCACCCTGCTGGTGACCTCCCAAGTCATGCGTCGTGAACTTGATGTTGCCAATGGCAAGCTCCTCGGACGTTGGGTGAAGGGTGGGCTGCAGGGTTGCCAGTCGGTCGTTCTTGAGCATGTGAAGCAGCGTCTGTTGCAGGAGGCGGTCGGGCGGGGCGGAGCGGGCACGGTCAGTGAAGTGATATGCAGAGCGTCCCGTCCTTCATGGCAGCAAGACCACTCGATACTGACAGTCTTTCCGGCATTGTCAAGACCCAGGAACAACAACCTTCCGCTCTTGTGGGCAAGACCTGCGAATTGGAGAGTGAAAGTCAATGGCCTGGTCAACAGTGAGCTCGGTACTGTATGCCACCTCACATCATGCACGGAGCGCATATACTCACCCAGCTGGGCCAGAACATCCTTTGGGAAGGGGTGAGGGAAAGAAAGGGGGCACGAGCCAGCAGAGGAGAGGGAAGTCAGCTACTGCTCGCGAATGGCGTTTGCCGACTAGCGATCATCTTGCAATGTTTGTCCACCGGAAGAAGAGCCTTCCAAGTCCGAGTCTTCGGATTCATGGAGAGCCTGTGGCGGCGCCCGGATTCTTGCCTTCTCTGGGTTTGAGGCTTTGGCTGCGTATACTGAGTGCATCTTGATGCCCAAGATGCCCCATTTGCCCAACGATCCGCACCACGCTTGCCTTGCATCGCTCTCGACCGAGCCATTCCGCTCCCGGCGCCGGCGCCGGCGCCGAGTGAACCATAGTGCACGTCGTTGCAAGGGTGACATGCTGATATGCCATGGTGGCATCACCATTCCTCAAGCCAGCGCGATATTTGACTTACCCAGAACCACTGGAGAATGAACATCGTGTGCTAGGTGGACGGTTGTGGCGGTGTGTATGTGACGTGGGATGTACCGCAGGTGATTTAGCGGTATGCCGTGTTCGTGTGCGAGTGTGTGTATGCGATGCGGTTTCTCGTCACCGGCGTGTGCGTGTCCTTGGCGATGAAGGTGATGGTGGGTGCAGCTGTTGCGTTGTCGTCGCTAAGTAACAGGAATCGATGCGTCGATACGTGAGTGAGTCGTCGCCTCTGATCTGACTTGACTGACTTGATCTTTGGAAGTCGACTCGAGTCGATTGAGGATCGGGAAGCGGAGGCCATCCCTTGTCGGTCTGTCGCGGCCCCCTCGGTGGAGACGACGACGGCTGCGCGTGAGTGGGGGGGAGCAGCCAGTGGCAGTGGCCGTCGTAGCGGGTGTGTGGTGCCAGTGGCGTCGGGTTGCAGGTGCGCGCGCCGTGTGTCACTGTGCTTGTGTTGCTTGGGGAGCCGCGCGCGCGCTGGCAGGGCGGTCCACGTCGACACGAGCGGGGCCGGGTTGAGCCGGGTTAGGGCGGGTCAAGGCGTGCGGGAAGCCGGGCTGACAAGTAACACCAAGCGGGAGGATCCAACTGCTGCAGCTAGCTACCTTTGCAATGTGTCTGATGATTGAGATGGATGGGGACAAGGGTGCAGCTGATTGGCAAAGACCAGCGAAAAGGCCTCGAGTGCATCATCAAGTGACTCCCTGCAATTTCTGAGCTCCACTGCTGCTCTTCTGCGCGTGTCGCTTCGCCGAGAGACTTGGCAGCCCTCTGCACGCAGGTGCTAGTCACCTAGCTGTTTCGAGACGAGATCTCGGAATGCCTAGCACTGGGCATACACATCCTCTTCAATCGTCGTCAATCCCGATTGGAAACTATGGCTTCCCTCGCACGCCGCTACCGGCCCGGCCACGGAAGTGGCATCGCGTCGCATGGGGCTCGCGTCGGCTCCGACCCTCTCACACGCAGACGGCAATGGAAGGCAAGCGGAGGTTCGCACTCGCGCGCTTTTGGCAGCCGAGGCGAGACGAGAGCCAGCGAGGGCACAGGGGCGCGGGCGAGGCCAGGGGTGCGAGGCAGGGCAGGGCAGAGCACAAGGCACTTGAGCAGAGGGCACAGTCAGCCCGCCCGTACGTCGACGCAGCCCGCACCCGAGGCCACAGCCACAATCCACCCGGGTGGGAGGAGCGGGCGGGGGCGTGAGCCACAGTGAGTGAGCCCTTGTGGGCGACGTCGCGCGGTTTGCTCACCCCGCCCGCCCGCGCTCTGCCTGTGTTGGCCTCCACGGACAAGAGGGCGGTCATCGACTTGGGTCGGTCGTCTGGACGGACGCACGAGGAGGCCGACCGACGGACAGACAAAGTCAGAGGCGGCGGTGGGCGTGGCTGCTCATCGCCGTCGTCGTCGCTGCTGATCCACCAAACAGAACCAATCGACTTGATATTGTTCGGTACTCAGGAACAACGTAAAGACTACAGGCAGACACAAGGCTCGACTCGACGGCGTCTTGACCTCCAAACCATCACTACCAACTCATCGTACAGCAATCGCATCGTCTAGACAACAGCAACACCCTCGCGCAATCCACCGCAAGCAAGCTACTCAGCACTCGCACCACCACACCAACACCAACACCTACAACACTCCACAATGGCTCTCAAGCGAATCAACAAGGTCCGTATATGTATCATCTCTATGCCAGCTGAAATCAGCTTCAATGGCGTACAAGCTTACTCACGCAACCCTCGACCTCTCCCCTCCCCTCCCTGCACAACAGGAACTCGCCGACCTTGGCCGTGACCCCCCGTCTTCGTGCAGTGCTGGACCGACGGGCGACAACATGTTCCAGGTGCGTGGTGTGGTGTGGTGTGGTGTGGTGTGGTGTGGTGTGGTGTGGTGTGGTGTGGCGTGGCATGTATGGGAGGTTTACCTGCTGCCTCTCTTGGTGCCATTCTCTGACCCTCGATTCCTCTCTCCCGCGTGCACACACAGTGGCAAGCAACCATCATGGGGCCGGGCGACTCTCCCTTCTCGGGCGGCGTCTTCTTCCTCAACATCACGTTCCCCACAGACTACCCCTTCAAGCCCCCCAAGGTGTCTTTCCTGACCAAGATCTACCACCCCAACATCAACTCGAACGGATCCATCTGTCTCGACATTCTCAGAGATCAATGGAGCCCCGCATTGACCATTTCCAAGGTCCTCCTCTCCATTTGCTCCATGCTCACCGACCCGAACCCCGACGACCCTCTGGTCCCCGAGGTGGCCCACATCTACAAGGTGAGTCGGCGCCGGTGTCGAGGCGCATACAAAGCACGCGTACAGACCGAGCCAGCCTTCAGAGTTAGGAAACAAGACGGCTTGACAATGCAAGCATGAAAGCGATTCGATCAAGCGAGCATACAATGGCTGACCAATGTACACCCTCTGACATATGTCGCCCCTGCACTTCCCCTTGATTCCGCGCTCATCTCACACCGATCGCTCTTGCAACTATCTCTCTGGCTCGATAATCCTCACTCGCATTCACACCCGCCGACGGCACACACACAGAGCGACCGCCCGCGATACGAGAGCACTGCTAGGGAGTGGACGAGGAAGTGAGTGTGCTCCCACGTCCCGTTCCACTCGGTCTGCCGAGCATATGCTGACCACTGCATGTATGCTACACTCGTCTGCTCCGCACCCACTCCAGGTACGCCATGTAACGAGGGCCCTCTGAAGCATTCGATCAGGAAAGCGGCTGGTTTCGTCTACGGCGATGTTAGATGGCGGATTCGGCGGCAACGGCGGCGGCGGCGGCGTCGATGACGAATCGTAGCACCGACGTGGCGACAAAGCCCAGTCTCTCCATCCTTGGGTACACGCTCGCCGAGCTGGCCGACTCTTTTCCTGCATCGATGGTTGGATCTTTCTCTCTGACGTTTACGCTCCGAGGCAGTGTGGTATTTCTCTCACTGGCCTTGGATGACGACATCATGACCTTGTGAATCTCATGGAAGTCTCCACCTTGCGGCGGTGCGATCGTGTGTGTGTGTGTGCGCTCGCGTTGGAGCTGAATGTCTCTGTTGCCGCTGCCCTGAAGCGCTTCTTGCCCGCCATGGCAGCAGTGATGGCAGTCTGTATGCTCCGTCTCTGTTGCGTGACAGCAGTCTTGTCTGTATGCTCTTGTTTCCGTTGCAGAGGGACATGGCGGTGTTACTCTTGGGACTCGCGGTCACGCGCGCCGCCGTACGCGCGCCGTGCCGTAGGGGCGTGGTGTTGTGTTGTGGCTGTATGCAGTGTTGGGTCTTCATGGCGCTCAACCAACGATGTCGACGCAATACTTCTCCATTCTACCTCCACGTCCAACACTGCGAGGCAGGCAGGCAAGCTCACACATCTCCTCTCTCTCACACAGTGCCGTCTCATTGCACACGATGTCCTCCTTCTCCACCAACAACTCCACCACCCCCACCCCCAAATCCAACAAGGCCACGCAGCCCCTCGGCCTGGGCGGCTCTGATCCCGCCGCCGCTGGCACTGACACTCCATCTGGTCCCGCCGCAGCGACATCTGGACAGACAAATGCTCCCGCCCTGGAAGATGTCACGTCCGCGAGTATCTCTAGTCCGCATGAACTGACGGATTGGGTCGACTCCCTCCTTGATGGATTGCAGAGTCGGTTTGATGATATGCAGGGAAAAGTCGAGGGTAGGAGTGAGTGTCCTTTGAGCGCAACTGCCACCGCAACTGCAATCGCCAGTGACTTCGTCGTTGGTTGTGCGCCAGATGGCTGACTTGCATCCGGACTTGGACCCTTGCCGCGCCCGCACAGTGCTGGAAATGGCACGCAGGATTGACTCACTGGAGAGTAGCATCGAGGAACTCATTCAGGGACATGGGAACGTCGCTGCCGCCGAGGGTGCTTCTGCTTGAGGGGCGGCGCAGTGAGGCGAGGCGAAGACGAGCACCGAGCACGAGCGATACGTGCCACGAGACGACGCCTGCGGATATGCAAGACGACGAGACAAACATGGCGATTGGATCGCGCGCCATCCCAACCGACGATGTAAGACTTTCCACCCACCGATTACGCTGTTGGCGGGCCATACCAGGCGAGGCAACATTCGCATCTCCCATACGACCGACCGATCGCTCGCTCGCTCACTTGACGTCATCTGAGCGCCCACTTCACCGATTGCCAGGTACCTCTGTACGAAGAGAAGAGCGCACTAGGCTCACGTACCACTGCGCTGTCCCGCCAATGCAGGCTGCCAAGGTATCGCACGACTCAGGAGAGAGGACAAGATGGGGCACAAAGGCGCAACGAAGCCTTACGTCCGACTCGGAAGGCACGTGTTGACGTGATGGCGTGCAGAGTCCACTTCACAGGGCAGGGCAGGGTTGGCGTCGACTCATCTCATCCGAGCAATGACACGACCTCACGACCTCACGGCCCGACTACACTACGCTCACGCATACAAGGACGAATTCGATATATCGGGCTGCATCTCAGTCCATCGGATCAAAAGCTACGTACTGGAGTCTCCGAATTGAAGCGCTATCCTGCTTCGTCGACGTGGCGCGGCGTGGCGTCCGAGCTGATGACGATGCGTTAGGCGAGACGGGCGCCTCTTTCAAAGCCACAGCCGCAGCCGCAGACCAGGCACTGGCACTGCCCCTGACCCTGCCACGGCGCGTTGCTCCCGACCCCGCCCGAATCTGGTCGGTCGGTCGCGCGATACCTTTCCTGCGCTCTGCCCAGACCATTCTTCGATGCTCAGATGGTGGTACGAGGAGCGTGTGCGTATGTGTATGCGTATGCATAAGTAGGTTGAAGCGATGCATACACTACGCAGTGGACAGCGTCCTCGGGTGTGGAATGCGGAGGAGGAAGGAGGGAGGAGTGGAAGGGAGGAGGAAGCGCCGAGGGAGGAGCGCATTCGAACGTGAACGGAATTGCGATGGGCCTGCCTGTCGGCCTGCCGTGTACACTTATCGCTGCAATACTTTGCTACTACAAGGTAGACCAGGTCCGACCCTCGCGATCCAATCCAATCCATTTCAATTCAAACCCCTGCTTGAGGCACGTCCAGCGCAACGCAACGCATGACATGACATGACTCTGCTTCGTTGGGTGATGGTTGCCTTGGATGGACAAGATATAACGTAATTATTTGTACATTCCATGAAACCGAACCGAGTGCAACTTGCACTCGCGGGTCCTATCACCCACGTCGAGTCGAGTCGAGTCGAGGTGCGTCCTGCTCTCTCTGTAGAGAGGCAAGGGACTGGAGAAGACGTAACGTAGGAGCGGGGAGAGGGGAGGAGAGATCGTAGCGAGGGGTGGGGTGGGGGTTGGGGTAGGTACATACTTAAGTAGTCAGAGTTGGAGTTGGGTCAGGAATAGGAGCAGGAGCGAGAACAAGAACAAGAACGGAAACGGGAACAGAAACAAGTGCGCAAGTGAGTGAGTGAGTGATAATCTCGCACACATCGAGTATCGACATCGACAGGGGGATCGACATCGGGGGTATCATCCATCCAATCCAGACCGCGCCGCACCCTCACACAACATCCACGACCCTCCCCCCAGCCCCACCCGCAGCCCCACCCTCCACACTCAAATAAAGCATACTCCCAAACCCCCTCCTACACATCGGACAATTATACTTCTTCCTCGGGACTTTTCCCCTCCGTCTCTCGGCATCTCGCTGGGCTTTCACACTCTCGCGTAAACGGACACTGCAATCTAGGCAGAGACCATGCGTGCAGGGGAGGAGGAGCGTATTTGTGGGGGAGGAGAGGCAGATGAGACATTCGCTGCCTGCTGAGGTGCCGCCCGGTGCGCCCGCCGCAGCCGCGCTGGAGAGGAGGAGGTTGGATGCGGCTGCGGCTGCGGCTGCTGCGGCAGAGGCCTCAGCATCGGCGTCTGCGTCTGCATCGGCGGAATTGGGCAGCTCATCGCCGTCGCCGTCGCCGTCCCCGCCCGTGGCTTGCTGCCCCTCGCCAGCAGCAGTAGAAGCCGTCCGCTCCTTTTCGTGAGCGCTACTCTGCGGCACAATCGCAGGTGGACGCGAGGACAGACCGTACAGCTCCTGCAGCTGGAAGCGATGAGGGCCAATCTCGGCTTCTTGGCCATCGACGTGTGCTGTCCATACGCGCGGGGCCTCGGGAGCTGCGGCTGTGGCGCTGGAGGGCCCGCGCACCGGCAAGGACGTCAACCTGATGTACGTCGTCTGGAGGTTAGGCTCAGCGTGGGGCATCCCATGCTCATCGAGGGCTTCTACGACAATGGCGAGTTTGAGCGTCTGCCGCTCTGCCTTTTCGCGTGCGAGGCGCTGATCTTTCGTTTCATTTTCGGGGATTGGGGCTGGTGCTGGGGGGGAGGCAGGCCACGCCGAGGCGGGATCGGCAGTAGTTGTAGTGGCAGTGTCCGGGGGACCATCGGTGCCCTCGTTGCCGCCGCCGTCGCCATCGCCATCGCCGTCGCCATCGACGGTGCCCTCCTTGGGAGCGACTCCTGCCCGTGGGATCGGCGGCGGGGCATACAGCTGCAACTTGAGGGGCAAGGCCGCCTTGACGCTCTGATTGAATCCCTCGCCGACGCGCGTGGAATGCACCGGCCATCCAAGGACGTGGGGCGGTGGTCCTCGGGTGAACCAGAGGCCTGCCTCTGCGCCGGCTGCCCGGGGTTCGAGGCCTGCTTCCTGGCGCTTGGCCACCCAATTGGGCCAGGTGCCGTGCTTGCGGCTGGCGCGGAGAAATACTTGGACAGACGCGCAGGGCGAGGAACAGTCGTAGTCGAAGTGGAGCTGGTGTGTTGCTGGTCCAATGGGCGCGGGTACTACGTCGGGAGAGCCAAAGGACGGGAGTGCGGCGAGGGCCGTGGCGGGTTTGAGGGAAGACTCGGCGATGACGGGGAGCGTGGCCGTGGCGGGTGTGTTGTCCGAGTTGACGCCAAGTGGGTCGCTTGCACCACCGCTAATGCTGCCCGTCGCTAGGGTCCCCTCCTCGCTCTGCACACTCATGAGGTGAATGGTATTGCGCTTGAGGTTGACGTGACTCTGAAGAGTGGTGCAGTAGCTAGGCGTCTGCATGGCCGCTTCAACTGCGTCGTCGCCCGTGCCCTGGATCTCGACTGCACCGCCATAATCGAGGCTCTTTTCGATCCATTGCTTGAGTACTTCGATGTCGATGCCCTCGGCCGCAGCGACGGCCTGTGCAGCTGCGTCGTACGCTGCCGTGGCGTCGGCTGCGGCCGTCTCCACCGAGATGGCATTAGGGTTGGAGTTGGGGTTGGCTTCGGCGCTGGCGCTGGATGCACCCGCCTCTGAGGCGCCGTCATTGGCAAGGTAGAGGTTGGTGCTGAGGCCGCTGAGACTGGCCCCGCGTGCGCGACCTCTGCTACCGAGCCGGACCCCGCGTGCAAGCCAGGACAGAGCGCCGGGTGTTTCGGGGAGAGGCGTCTGCGGAGATGTGGGCGAAGCAGGGTCGGCGGTATTGGCCGCAGCGGCAGCGACGGCGGCGTGGGAGTTGGATGGGTTGGCGGCATTGGCGTTGCTGTTGTTGCCACTACTGCTCCCCACTGTCCCACTACTGGAGCTGCCACTGCCAAAGTAGTGTGCGAGGCTAGGCCCAAGGAGCGTCGATGCCTCCTCTTTTTGCCTGCGTGTGGCAAACTGCTGCTTACTCGCCGCACCCGTAGTGGCAGTGGCACCACCCTCGCCGCCGTTATTATTGGCAGTGCCATTGTGGGCCTCGAGGATGCGCTGTGCGAGCTCCATGCGCTGCACGGCCGTCACATAGTCGTGGTTGCGCTCGCGCTCGCGTATCGCTGCGAGACGGTTGCTAATGGTGGAGAGCACGGAGCGACCACTGGCTTCGCGACCGTGGTGTGGTGTGGGCTGCGTGGCGTCGTGTTCCGCAGCGGTGGGGCCTGCGGCATCGTTGGGTGGCTGGGCGGCAGCAGCAGCTCCTGCAGCTGCGGCTGCGGGGTCACTGGGAGCCGTCGTCGTGGCGGCTGTGACGGGAAGAGGCAGTGTGAGGTTCTGCGCCTGTGACTGTGACTGTGACTGGGCTGGCGTTGAGGGCGGGGGCGGCGCCTGCATCTCGAGGTCGCCATTGTTGGCGGTGGGCGAGGTGTGGGAGGCCCTGCGGCCAAAGAGGGGTAAGCGGCGGGGCATGATGGGTGCAAGGCGAGGCGAGGCAAGATGAGGCGGAGCAATTGGAACAATGAGAGGAATGAGGGAGGGTAGCGGGAGGGTAGCGGGAGGGTAGCGGGAGGGTAGCGGGAGGGTAGGCTTTGCGAGGCATGCACGAGCCATGTGGGCGGGCGCAGCGCCGGAGCCACAGAGGGCGACATGGGCGTCGTTCGAGGCGAACCGGCCGCCGCCAAGCCGGGACTCGCCATGGCCGCTACAGCGTGCGAGGGGCTGCCCGTTGATGAGGCTTGCCGCGCCAGCGGCCCGGGTCC
>RRYC01000450.1:0-38132 GCA_004016185.1 Quambalaria eucalypti | reverse complement strand
CTCCGACGTCAAAACAGCACCCTCGCCGTCTCTCCAGTTCCTGCTCTGTACCCCACAGGCTGTCACGCCTTCTCCTCGTATAGCACGACCCCGCTGAGTCGGATGCACGGGCAAGTCGGATTCTGCCCGTGTGTGTTGCATTTTTTTTGTGTGCGTGTTTTAGAGCATACGCGGGCGACGTTCGACTTGTCCGTGCGTCCGACTCGGCAGGGTCGTGTTGTACTTCTTCAAATGCATTGCAATAGACGCCTTTGCAATTCGCTCAATGGTCTGAGTTGTGAGCATCTTAAGTTTGTTAGGGATAGGTCGAGCGTTCTTAGATGCGCTAAAACGGCCACTCTTAAAGCGCTTGTTGCTCCGTAAGTAGGTACGATGAAGGTTCTCCAGCTGACCGTCCTGCTTGACGCTGTCGCCTCGGAAAGGGTGGTGTGATCCATACCTGGCTTTGCTCAGTCGTCGATCGGGGTTCCGGCAGCTCGTGTCGAAGATCGCAATTCTTGACCTACACGCCACTTTCCCCAATCCTTCTGCCAGCCGCCAGAGGCCCACGCTTTCTTCGTGTCAGCGACCCTCAACGAGCGCGAGCATAGCGGGAGCCCTTGACCACCCAGGTGACATGGAATGAATCGAAATGGAGGGAGGCCATGGGAACCGAGGGAAGGTAGGTGCAAGGGCGATTGCGAAGTCTGCGGATGCATGGGCTGTCAGGCTCGAGAAGCCTAACGTACGGCATGGCATTCCATTGCATTGTACGACGTTGCTGCGCCCAGCTCGCTCATTCGCTAGCTCGCGTGGCGTGGCCGAGTCGTACGTCGGGGGATCGGACCCGCATCTGTACTCACACTCAGACGAGGGCGGGGTATGTACGTGGGCGCGAGTGTTGGTGTGGGAGCATAAGCATGAGTGCGGGAATCTCATCCACCCTTGAGAGAACTGGCGCGGGTGTCTGAATGGGGGCGAGGGCGTACATACGCGGCTGGGTGCATGTCCCCGGGTATAATATCGGCTTCGCTCGCGTGTGCACATCGGAAATCTTCGCTGCGAGGGGTGAGGTGGC
The DNA here is from genome assembly GCA_004016185.1 of Quambalaria eucalypti. Taxonomy (NCBI): domain Eukaryota; kingdom Fungi; phylum Basidiomycota; class Exobasidiomycetes; order Microstromatales; family Quambalariaceae; genus Quambalaria; species Quambalaria eucalypti. Next base: position 37,075 of record RRYC01000450.1, on the reverse strand, counting down.
ATCGAATCGAAGTCTCGCTGGTGGGTGGCGGATCTGTAGCTTGTCAGCAAGTACAACTTACTGTACTGTACCTTCTGAAGAGCAACTGCATGCATTCTCCATCTGAGACATGCTGCCATCTACAATACAATACATACTGTCCAGACAGGAGGGGGGTGGGTCCCTCGCTCGCGCCTCGCAGCATGCAGAAATCCGCCGCCCTGGATACCTGGTTGCAAGCGGTAAAAGTCCGGCGACGACGTTGTGCGGTGAACTCATTCAGGGAAAGGCTCCCACGCTCTGCCGCCCTCGCCGCCGCCGCCGCCGCCGCCCTCGCTTGAGAGAAAGATTGTTTGCGCCGTGTGATGTGATGTGATGGGGTGTGATGTGATGCGCTGCGATGCCATCGTCTCGGAGCGTCGGATCTCGGAGTCGGACTGATCGTAGAGGCGCATACACACATATATGCTCTGCCCCTCGTCGGACTTGTGCGCCATGCGTGTGTGTGTGCGTGCGTAGGTTGAGTGCAATCAAGAAGCACAGTAACCTTGGCGGTCACCAATCATTCAATTAGCCTCTTCGCGCCACCTCCTGAACTGGCCCTCCTGAACTCAGTCGCAGCAAGCCTTGAACTTTGGTACATTCTGATTCTTCGCTTTTGTCTTTTTGTTTGCCTGCCCTGCCCTGTCGCGCCTTCGCCAAGTGTGTCTGAGGGGATGTCTCGCTCGGCCTCGCCTCTTTTGAGCTCCGCGGCGTGCCTGCGTGCGTGGTGCGTGGGTGCTTGGGTGCGTGAGAGAGAGAGAGACGTGAGTAAGGCGGCGGCGGGAGATTGCAGCATTGGCATCGTTGGCTGGCATGAGGCCAGTCTTGTCTTGTACAGAAGCCACAGTGTATTGTCACTGTTGCGCACAAAACGGCAATTGGGCCGAAGGAAGAGCGAGAGTCATAGACCCGCCCGACGGCCTGGCAAGGGACAAAAGACAAAATCCCTCCCTGATCAATTCTCCGCGCCTCCGCCTCCGCCTCTGCCTCCGCGCTGCGCTTGGCGGGGGGTGGCGTCAAGAGGGTGCGTGTGCGTGTGCGTGTGCGTGTGCGTGCGCGTGCGTGGGCGGCGCGGGGCGTCGGGACGCTGCGTCTGCGTCTGCGTCTGCGCCTGCGCCTGCGTGGCCGGGAGTGAGGAGTGAGTGAGATTGCCCGGGCGCGGCGCCAGACGAGTGAGCCCCAGCCCAGCCGGATAGACCGACAGTCACATCAGTCGCTAGACAATAACGGCCACAGATGGCAAGGTAAATGAAAGGTGGCACCCCCACCCAGGCTTACTTACACTCCACCACCACACCCACACCGTCGTCACACACACCATATTGTACGGCCCGCGTCCATCGTCCCATTCCATCCGGGTCATTCCGCAGCCAGCGCTCATCGTCAACGCCGTCGGCCCTTCCCCCGTCGCCGCACCCATCGCCGTTGCCATCATCGACCCCTGACTCTCGCAATCACAACTCGCACTCGCACTCACTCTCAGGCACGCACGCGCGCATCCGCCCCTATCAAACGCATCAGCGTCATCAACGATATACGCACAGACTGCAGCTCTTCATCCGCATCGCCGCGCGCCAGTTGTTATATCCCCGCTGCTGCGGGCCCCTTCGCTTTCATTCATCCGCCGCCGCCGCCGCCGCCGCCGCCGCACCATCACCACCAACATCACCAACACCTTTCTTCTCTCCCTTTCCACTCCTTCCAGCAGACTGTCCCTCTCTCACCGCCGCCCACCATGGCAGCCCCGCATCCACACGTGCCGCAGCGTCCCGGCCTGTCCCACTCGTCTGCCTCGTCGCCCGCCCAGCCCTCTGTATCCGCTTTCACTACGCACGCCCATCGCGTCGCCCCGCAGCCCCCACGTCCGCATCCGCCCAAGCCCACACGCTCCCAAACCACCGACGGCCGCAGTGGACACCGCATCAACCCAGCAAGCATCAGCGCACCCCTCTCTTCGAGCATACAGGGTCTGTCCCTCGCCACGAGCGCTGGTGCCACGCCTTCCTTTCCCGAGGAGGACGAGGGCAGTCTGGATAGCAGCAGCCCCAGCGGATATAATTACCCGCACAGTGCGCACGCATACACCCATGGTCAAGGCCACGCCGCACACCCACACCCGCACGGGAACGGCACTGGCGGCCTATACTCGGCATCCAACTCGACGACCAACAGCCCCAATGTCTCGCAGAGTCACTTTGTCCCCCGCGACCGCATCCACACCACGGGCGACGTCCACGGCGCCGGAAGGAACACCTTCAAGAGCGTCTTTGGTGGATTCGTGAATAGCATGAGCGACGTCTTTTCCCAGCCCAGCTCCAAGCGCATCGAAATCTCCACGCCGTACGACCCCGTGCACCTCACACACGTCGGCTTCAATTCGGACACGGGCGAGTTCACCGGTCTTCCCAAGGAGTGGCAGCAGCTACTGCAAGAGTCGGGCATCTCACAGCAAGACCAGGCGGCAAACCCACAGGCTGTCATGGACATTGTCGCATTTTACCAGGATGCCACGCAGCACGCAGGCGACCAGGATGATGCCGTATGGAGGAAGTTCGAGGACGCAAAGGCCAGCAAGCAGCAGGCGGCTGCTGCGGCTGCCGCTGCTGCTAGTGCCAACGCAGCGACGGGTGTATATGAGAAGCCGGTGAGTATATGCCAGCCCATCATGTCGTGCGCATACAGCCGCACCACGCCCGGATACCGATGCAATGTACGCATACATTCACTGTACTCACTGTACTCACACTGACACTATGTACTCTCCCCCCTCCGCCTTCCCCCCGCCCTGCCAGCGCGCCGCACCACCCCCACCGCCGGCACTCCTCCGCAGGCCCTCCGAGGCCACAGTCACCGTCACTGCGCCTCGGCCAGCACCACCGCCTCCCACGCAATCGCAGGCAGACCGGCCACCACCCTCAGCCTCCCGCTCCGGACAGACGCCTGCTGACAGACTTATGCGTCGCATCTCGCATCGCTCGCCATCGAGCAGCAGCAGCAGCAAAGCCGCAGCTGCGCCCGCTCCCGCTCCTGCGCCCGTACCGGCACACACACCCGCTCGCACGGCTCCCCCTCCCCCTGCCGCCGGTGCTGGTGCTGGTGCTGCCGCCGCCCAGCCGCGGCGGAGAGAGACCAAGAAGAATGCCATGAAGGACTCGGAAGTCATTGCGCGCCTACAGGCCATCTGCACAGACGCCGATCCGACAAAGCTGTACCGCAACCTCGTCAAGATTGGCCAGGGCGCGTCCGGCGGCGTCTACACGGCCTACCAGGTCGGCACCAATGTCAGCGTGGCCATCAAGCAAATGAACCTCGAGCAGCAACCCAAGAAGGACCTCATCATCAACGAAATCCTCGTCATGAAGGACAGCAGGCACCGCAACATTGTCAACTTCATCGACTCGTTCCTCCACAAGGGGGACCTCTGGGTCGTCATGGAGTACATGGAGGGCGGGTCCCTCACCGACGTCGTCACTGCCAACATCATGAGCGAGCCCCAGATTGCAGCCGTCAGCAGGGAAGTCCTCGAAGGGCTCAAGCACCTCCACGAGCACAATGTCATCCACCGTGACATCAAGAGCGATAACATCCTCTTGAGCATGCAGGGGCAGATCAAGCTCACCGACTTTGGCTTCTGCGCCCAAATTGGCGAGGCCCACGCAAAGCGCACCACCATGGTCGGCACGCCCTATTGGATGGCGCCCGAGGTCGTCACGCGCAAGGAATACGGCGCCAAAGTCGACATTTGGAGTCTGGGCATCCTTTGCATCGAGATGATCGAGGGCGAGCCGCCTTACCTGAATGAGAATCCCCTTCGTGCGCTGTATCTCATTGCCACGCACGGCACACCCAAGATCAACAATCCCGAGGCACTCTCCCCGCCCTTTCTTGACTTTCTCAAGTCCAGCCTCACCGTCGATGCAGAGAAGCGGCCCGATGCGCAGGGAATGCTCCGCCATCCGTTCTTGCAAAAGTGTGCAGACCTGCGCACACTTGCGCCCCTCATCAAGGCTGCAATCGAGCAGAGCGCCAATGGCAAGAAGTAGGGCGTGCTTGTCGACGTACAGTGAATTCAAGCCCATCAGGGTGCGACGTTGCGGCGCCTTCTCTTGCGCCCCGCCCCTCGCGAGGAGACGAGGCGGATCACCCGCCGAGATTGGCTAGCCTAGCGGCGGCGCCAGGCCTGCCTATCCGCCGCTACCCGTGCAGGGGAACAACGAAGCGCATGGAAGAGCGGGAGCCGCACTGCAAGCGGGCCCATTCTTGGCACAAGGAATTGTCAGCGCGCGCGCGGGTCTGCGACTACTGGCGTCAATGCCCATGCTCTATGCATTCTGAGTCCGCCTGGCCAGTCGGGCTGGTCCCGCTGCTACGGATGCCGCGGCCGCTCGTCAATTGGCTGCAGTGCGAGTGCGGGTGCGACTCGGTCGAATCACGGCATGGCATGGCATGTCGAGCCGCAGTGGCTCTGGGTGGCCTCTATGCACTGGCCGTACCGCCATCAAGACGCTGCGCTGCGGCAATTAAGGAGGGAAGAAGCGGGTGTCATATCCCTATTGCCATGACCATCATCGCGCGGGTATCTCCCCGCCCCTCGTTGCTGTGACCTGTCTTCGTTTTCACATCTCTGCGGTCGCAGTCTGGCCCCCCGCGACCGCTGTGTGTACTGTCGTTACGTTGTGCTGCGCTGCGCTGCGTCGTGTCCGTTGTTTGTTCAATTCGTTTTTGTCCTCGGTACAGTGCAAGTGCGTCCGTGCAGTAAATACAATACCCTCTTGTTGCAGTCATATGGGCAGTCATATGTGGTGTGATTACAGAAAGTGGTGTGCAGGGGCTTGAACGCCCATTAGTTGTGGATCGGGGCTAGATTGAGGAGGGTGTGTGTTGGTGAAGTGGTGCCGAAACCCCGAAACTGGCTAGCTAGAATATCCCCTCGTTATCTCACCCCATTCTGGCTCACCTCGCAGATGAGTGTTCAGCGAAGCGCAACGCATTGTGAAACTCATGCTCCACACACTCTCACTTATCTCGTAGGTATGCGCTTAGATGCAGAGCACCGCAGTGCAGTGCAAATAACACAAAGGGCGAAGCGCTAAGCCAAGCCAAGCCAAACCAATTCGAGCCGAGGCAACCAACCACCCGAGCTCCGCGTTCGCGTTCGCGCCGCGACGCACACAGGCCGCAATCAGTCAACTTAACTACCCGCGGTACATACGCGTGTGTATGTCACGCGTCGGTATGTGGAATGCATGGCATGCCACGCACGCGAGGCCGTGCTGCGAGGTGCGAAGTGCCCGCCGGTTGGTTGGTCGGTTGGTTCCGCCGTTGCCCTCGTTCGTACTCTCCCGATGGGTGTTGCGTGTTGCGTGTTGCGAGTTGCGGGTTGCGGGTTGCTGCGAAGAATGAGAGTGTGAGAGTGTGAGGCGTGGGAGGAGGAGTGTTTGGTCTCTCCCCTGACTCAGCCCCCGCCCGATCCTGCCAAATCTCAAAGCAGGCAGGGAAAGTCAAGTCGATCGGGCCGCCCCCCACCTTCCCGCTGCAGCTTGCAGCGAGGGCAGCGACGTCTGTATGCAAGTATCGTGCGTGCCGTGCCGTGTGTGTCGTGCTGCGTAGTTCGGGAATCTCACCTTCCTTGACCGCGACCCAGCTCAGCTTGATAACGCGCCTGCACTGCTTGCTACAAGGGGAAGGTCAGGATCGGGGCACGAAAGTACAATGCTGGACAGTACTGGCGGGCTGGCGGGCTGACTGGCTGACTGGCTGACTCAGGGCGTGCGGCATGCAGGCGTGCGGGTTGGCACGTAAGTACTCCTTCTTCCCAGGACTGTCTCTCTCAGAATTGTTATCATTTACAGCGCATGAACGTGAACATGGGCGGATTGTATTGTATTGTACTTCGTTCAGTACTGACTGTATTGTGTGTCGTATGCGCTGCTTTGAAATCGCGCCCCGCGGCGATTTGGTTGGAACCTCTACGGAGACGGGAAGAAGTCCGAGGTCCGCACGCAAGGGTCGAGGAAGACGGAGGGGTAAGCGAGGCGGGGAGCGAGGCGAGTGGCTGCCCGCTCGGCTCGCTCGCTCCTTTCGGTAAGGCCACGACGCACGGCCCGCGACGTGGCCCGTCAAGAAGGACGTTGAGGATTGTTGCATGCTGCGTGTGTTGTGGTGTGCCCGCCGCCCCCCTCTCCATTGCCACTCGGTCGTAAGTAGATTCACCGCCCATGTGGATCTCGCCAATGAGTGCTGATGCTCACTTTTACATGCTGTGTCTGCAGGGCCGAGCAAGGCGACGAGGCGACCCGCAGGACAGAGTTGCAGCGTGCGTGCATGGACTGGACTGACTTGTGCGCTCGCCATTTGCCGCTGAGATTTCGCGCGACGTTTGCGTGACGCGAGCGCGAACAGAGGAAAAAGGAGGCGGGGCGGACGAATGGCGACGACGACGGGGGCGGCGAGTAACCCGCCAAGGCTGACTGATTGATTCGACGTTCGGCACAGGCCTGGATCGCGTCCCGAAGCAACGGCACACGCGCCTTGCACAGAGCAAGTGTTGGCGCCGATACTAGAACCAGGCAGGCAGGGCTGGATGTCTGTCGCAACAACTGGACAATACCACGACGACGGCGATGACCAAGGCCATGCCGACACCGACGCTGACGCCAACGCCCACGCCCACGCCAACGCCAACGCAACCTCGCCTAGCCTCGCCTCTGTCCACGTATTGCTCTTGACAGCCGTCGCCTTCGTCGCCACTGCAAGCCGTCGCTTTCGTCTTTATTGTTGACCTCGGACCGCGCGTTGCTCTCATCATCGCCTCGCCGTATTCGCCGCCCCTCCGAGACAGTCTAGGGTCTTGCTTCCAACTCTCTCTCGGTCCAAACTTTCCTTTCCTCCCTTCCAATTCCTCCCGCCATCTTGCTTCCCGGCGTCCTTTCCGCCACTCCTCATTCTTCTCCTCCCTCAAACACCCATGCGCCGCGGCGGCTCCACCTGTATCTAATTGACTCGCGCTAATCTCTGGGCCTCCCGCCGCGTCGCACCGCGTCTCATATTCTCTCACATCGCCTCGCCTCGTATCGCCTCATATTGTCACGCCTCGTCACGTCAAGTCAATCCTTCTGCGGCGCCCACCATGTCCGCCCAAGCGCCCAACGAACTGTACCTCGTCACAGCGGCGTGGCTCCCCGCCCTCCTCGTCGCCTCCCTCGTGGCCGTGGCCGCTGTTCCGCGCTGTCTTGGCACCTCGTGGGCCCGTGTCTTTCCCAGCTGGCTCGTCGTCCTCTCTGAAGACATCGTCTCCGTCGATGACATTCGGCACCTCGACCAGGAAGAGGAAAAGGCAGAAAAGATTCGCCAGTCCCAGCTCACGCCCGAGGAGCGTGCCCTCGAGGGGCAGGGCCAGGCAACGGCATCGGCACGCGCCGAAGACACGCCCCTCTTGCGGTCCGCTGCCGCTGGTACGCCATCGCCCCGCAAGGTAGCCGCAGCAGCAGCCTCCACACAGCTCTGGCACGCAGTCGCCCTCGCCGCCATTGCCACGCTCCAGCTCCTGGGCTGGGTCGCAGCCCTCACCTACCACCTCGAGCAGCGCCGCGATGACGAGCGCGACTTTGCGGCTGTCTTGTCCGCACAGGTCGTGGCCTGGCTGTATGCACTCTTGCGGCCCCTCACCCGCCGCAAGACGACGCCAGCATACGACCTCCTCGCCCTCTATTCGATTCAGCTCATCGCCTCCGTCGTCGGCGTACACGACACATGGCTACAGGGTGCTCGCTACGGCCACGCCTGGTCCGACGTCTTTCTTGGAGGACCCGGCCTCGCACAGCTGACCTCGGCCGCCCTCTGCGTCGTGGCGCTGACCCTCATCTTCTCCACGCCCATTTCGCCCGTCGACTACTCCGTCGGCGCACCCGACGCCCTCGGTCGCCCGCCCGCAGCCGAGGACCAGTGCACCCTGTGGCAGTGGACGACGTTTTCCTGGGTCTCGCCCTTGATTGCCACGGCACTCACACGCACCCTCGAGAAGACGGACGTGTGGTCTTTGAGCAAGAGCTGTCGCAGTAGCCTCCTTCTTCGCAAGTTCAAGGAGGTTCGCGCCCCGTCGCTGCCCTGGCGCATCCTCCGCTCCAATGGCCACGACATGCTCCTCGACCTCGTCCTCACCCTCGTCTCCAGCGTCCTCTCCTATGCCACACCCTTTTTCCTCAAGCGCATCCTCGATGCCATCCAGCAGTCGCACGGCGGCAACGGTGACGGTGCTGCACCCACGTCCAAGTCGACGGCCTACCTGTATGCCGTCTTCTCCCTGGTCGCCATGATCGTCAAGTCTCAGGCAGACCTACAGCACCTCTTCTACGGCAGGCGGGCTTGCATCCGTATCCGCGGTCAGCTTATCGGGTCCATCTACGAAAAGGCCCTCCGCACCCGCGACATGACGGGCGTCTTGTCCTCGGAAACGAAGCCCGACGTTGCCGCCGCCGCCGCCGTTGGTGACGCCCCCGCAACCCCAGCGAAACCAGCCAAAGAGTCTGCCAAGTCCCCCGCCAAGGCCGAGGCTACCAACGACGCCAGCATCGGGCGCGTCGTCAGCTTGGCCGCCGTCGATTCCATCCGCATCGCCGCAGAGGCGGCTGCAGCATATATGCTCTACTCGGCACCCATCGAGTTCGTTATTGCCTCCCTCTTCCTCTACCGCCTCCTCGGCCTCTCGGCCTTCTCTGGCTTCCTTGTTCTCCTCATTGCATCGCCGCTCCAGACTCGCCTCACCCGCCAAATGGTCAAGATTTCCAAGGAGCTCTCGACGGCGCGCGACAAGCGTCTCGGCGCCGTCAATGAGATGACGCAGAATCTCAAATTTGTCAAGTACTACGCCTTTGAAGAGGAGATGAAGCGCAGGATTCTGGACCTGCGCAGGCAGGAGCTCGCCTGGCTTCGCAAGCGACAAATTTCCCAGACGCTCATCCAGGCACTCTGGACCCTGACGCCCGCCGCCGTCACCACCGTGTCCTTTGCCTCGTACGTATTCATCGCCAAAAAGGACCTCGACGTTGCCACGGCTTTTACCAGCATCGCCCTCTTCCAGCTGCTCAAGGGGCCTCTCAACGCCCTACCCATGCACATCAATGACTTGCTCAACGTCAAGGTCGCCTCGGACCGCATCGAGGAATTCCTCAATGCCGATGAGGTGGCAAGCCACGTCTCCTCGCTCAACGACAACTCCAACCGACCCTTGCCCACGCTCAACCCAGAGAAGTTCTTTGGTTGCGAGAATGCTACTTTCCAGTGGCCTATTGCGCCCGTCTCTAACCTCGCCAACCAAAAGGTGCCATCGGCCGGTTCCAATCTCAAAAAGGTCATGTCGCGCTTCTTTAAGCGGCGTCTCGAGGAAGATGAGCGCTCCAGAGAACCCCTCCTCGCTCCTTCTCCTCGCCAGGATGCAGACAACGCCAGCCAGCTCTCCGAGGCCTCGCAGCCGTTCCAGCTGTCGGACATTACCTTTTTGCCCCCTGCGGGTCACCTCAGTCTCGTTATTGGCCCCACGGGTAGCGGCAAGAGTGCCCTCTTGACGGCGCTCCTGGGCGAGATGGAGCAGGTGACGGGTGTGAGCCACCTCTACAAGAGCAACCGCATCGATCCCAAGACGGGCCTGCGCAACACCATTGCTTACTGCGCCCAAACGCCCTGGCTCCAGCACGCCTCGATTCGCGCCAACATCCTCTTTGGCCAGCCATTCGAGTCGGAGCGGTACGAGACGGTCCTCGACATTTGCGCACTGCGGCCAGACCTTGAGATTCTCGACGGCGACGCTACGGAAATTGGCGAAAAGGGCGTCAGCCTCAGCGGTGGGCAACAGGCCCGCGTCGCCCTCGCCCGCGCCGTCTACTCGCGCGCCAGCATCCTCCTCCTCGACGATCCGCTCTCGGCCGTCGACACACACACGGCCGCTAAGCTCGTCAAGGAGTGCCTTTGCGGACCACTCATGAAGGGCCGTACCGTCGTACTCGTCACCCATCACGCGGAACTCATCCTCGGTGGCTTTGCGCCCGCGTGGGTCGCCAAGATGAACGAAGGGCAGATTGAGGCGCAGGGAACGCCGCAGCAGCTCATGCAAATGGGCGAACTGGAGGAGGCGCGCCGCGATGGCAACGCACTCGACGAGCCGCAACAGCAGCAGCAGCAGCAGCGCAGTGCAGAGAGCATCGCAGACGAGGCTGAGGGACCAGGAAAGAAGGCGGCTGCGGCGACTGCCGCCGAGCAAACCCCTGCCAAGCCACGTAAGCTCATCGAGGAAGAGGCGCGCGCCAAGGGCGGCGTCAAGAAGGAGGTGTACAAGATGTACCTCGATGCTCTCGGCTGGCCCATTGTCGGCCTGGTCCTGCTGGCCCTGATCGCCTTCAAGTGTACGGACCTGGCCGAAAAGGGATGGTTGGCCGTATGGGGCGCTTCCTACAGCCAGGAAGAACAGTCACTTGGCGTCATGACGGCAGCCAACGTCTCTCGTCACCACCAGCACGTGCAGAAGCTCTCGACCGACTACATGTGGGCCGCCAATGCATTTACGCCCTCGACGTTCCTAGCGCATCCTCAGCACGTCGAGAACAGCTTCCGTGCCGCCGACGCCCCGTCGTTCTTGCCGCCCGCAGACCAGGCCCCGCTTCCGTACATTCTCATCTTCTTTGGCATCCAAGTAGCCGCTGCCGTCACGGTCACGTTGAGCGCCCTCCTCACCTACTATGGTTCGCTGAATGCATCGCGCACCCTCTTCTCTAGGATGCTCGCCTCGACCATGGGCGCCACGACGCGCTGGCTCGACAAGACGCCTACGGGCCGCATCGTCAACAAGTTCAGCCGTGACATTGAGGTCCTCGACTCGAACATCAACAACTCGCTGCGCTTCTTTGTCACCTTTGTCATCAGCGGCATCATCGCCGTTTTGACCATCATCTTCGTCTTGCCGTCGTTCCTGCTACCTACCCTCATCCTGGGCTCGATGAATTACTACGTCGCCCGCGGCTACATTCGGGCCGCGCGAGACTTGAGGCGCCTCGAGTCCGTCTCGCGGTCTCCCATCTTCAGCGCCTTTTCCGAGCTGCTGCAGGGCATCTCGACGGTGCGCGCCTTTGGCGCAGAGAAGCGCATGCTCAAGGAGTGTACCGACCGCATCGACCTGGCCAACTCTTTCTTCCTCTACTTTTGGATGACGAACCGCTGGCTACTCTTCCGGCTGGACATCTTGGGTGCCGTAGCCATCTTCCTGGCGACCGTGGGCGCACTGTACGAGCAGGTGCCCGCGGGACTGGCGGGTCTGGCGCTCACACAGAGCCAGGGCATCATCCAAGCCATGTTCTGGATGTCGCGCTTCTACACCAACCTCGAGCAGGACGCCAACTCCATTGAGCGCATCCGCGAGGCCCTCGACGAGGTCCCGCAGGAACCCGCCGCCATCGTGGAGAGCAACCGTCCGCCTGCGCACTGGCCTGCGCAGGGCAAAGTCGAGGTCAAGGACCTGGTGCTGCGGTATGCGCCGGACCTGCCGCCAGTCTTACACGGCATCAGCTTCACGATCCAGCCGGGCGAAAAGGTCGGCATCGTCGGCCGCACAGGCTCAGGAAAGAGCACCACTGCGCTCGCATTCTTCCGCTTCGTTGAGTTCGATGCAGGCACAATCCTCATCGACGGGGTGGACATCGCCAAGATTGGCCTGTACGACCTGCGCTCGCGGATGACGATCATTCCGCAGAATGCCGTCTTGTTCAGCGGCACCATTCGCGATAATCTCGACCCCTTTCATAATCACAGCGACGAGGAGTGCATCGCTGCGCTGCACGCCGTGCACATTCGCACCACCCCGCCTTCAGCTATGCACTCCCGTCCTGGCAGTCGCCCTACCAGCCGCCCTGGCTCGCCGCACCGCGAGCTCGACAGCGGCGGGCTTCGTACGCCCACGAATGCGCACAAGCGGCACACTCCGCGCCCGCTCTCCACCCTCAGCGTACCGGGCGAGACCGAGCCCGCCGCCGCGGCTGCTGCCTCCGCCTCCCCCCAAGACTCTGCAAGCGGCTCTCAAACGTACGTGACGCTCGAGACCCGCGTCTCCGAAGGCGGCGGGAACTTCTCCCAAGGACAGCGACAGCTCCTCGCTATGGCGCGGGCCCTCCTCCGCGGCACGCAGATCATCCTCATGGACGAGGCGTCCTCCGCCGTGGACTTCCGCACGGACGCGCTCATCCAGAGTACGATCCGCCATGGCTTTAGCGGTGCTACGGTCATTACGATTGCGCACCGCCTGCATACCGTTGCCTATGCCGATAAGGTGCTTGTATTGGATGCGGGGCGCGTCAGGGAATTTGGGAGCCCGAGTGCCCTCATGGACGATGGGCAGAGTGTATTCCATGCAATGTGTCAGAAGAGTGGGGACTTTGCGAGTTTGAAGGCTGCGGCTAGGGAGGCGCAGAGCCAGAGGGAAAAGGCAGGGAAGAGGACGTGAGGTGGCCCCTGTCCACGAGTGGAGCGGCAGGCACTATGGAGGGTCCGTCTAGATACGCCCTTGGATCGTTCGTATTTGCGCACGGGCAACGAGAATATTGCCTGGTGTTTATCACTGTTTATCCCCTCGAATCGTCGCATTCCCTGCGGCACTCTTTGTCTATTTCATCTTGTCACTTTCTCATTTGTCACTCGTTCCTCTCTAATCCATGCTTGATGCTTCAGCCTCAGTCAATCGTCACTTTCCCGGCTCTGCGCGGATGTTCACACTTGTGCGCTGGTAGGCCATGGCCATGTGCGTCGGCACACGTCATTCACCGTCTTGCCGGCCTCGACCACTCTCACACCGCAGAATTTTTTTCATGTTGAATGCATTGCAGAGACGGGAGACTCTTGCTTGGGGGGAGATGTACAGATGATGACGCCGAGAAGGAGAGAACCAACAGGACAACGAAAAAAGAGAAAAAGGTGGGTGTAGCCAAATAACGAAAATCGGTGAAGGAGGAAGGAACAAGGAGCCGGTCGATGACGGCCGCACAGAGTGAGGGCCAAGTCAACGAGGAGGCAGTGGTAATGAAACAGAAGTGGGAATCATCGGATGTCTAGATGGCGCGGCGGAAACCTTTATGAACAGTCCGTTGAGGACGAGGCCGCGTTTCTGATCTAACCGCGTCATAGTCGTGACAATTTTCGTTAGAGGGGCTCAAAAGGGACTCGGAGGCAACAAGGAACTCAAAGCGCAATTAGACGAGCTCCTTGCGGGCGCGCTGGGCAGCGGCAACCATGGCCTCGAGCTGAGCAGTGCACTCCTCCCAAGTACGGGTCTTGAGACCACAGTCGGGGTTGACCCAGGCAGTCTCGACGCCAATGACCTGGACAATGGCCTTGAGCTTCTCGAACATCTCCTCGGCCGTGGGGACACGGGGCGAGTGGATGTCGAAGAGACCAGCACCGAGGGTGTTGATGCCTGAGTCCTTGGCCTCGCCCTTGAAGGCCTTGAGGAGCTTGGCGTCCGACTTGGCGTTCTCAATGGAGATCATGTCGGCGTCGAGGGCAAAGACGTGCTCCATGATGAGGTTGAAGTCAGAGTAGCAGAAGTGCGAGGCGGTGTTCATCTCGTCCGAGACACCAGCAGCGCTGAGACGGAACGAGTCGACGGCCCAGGTGAGGTAGTCGTTCCAGTCAGACTGGCGGAGGGGAAGACCCTCACGGAGAGCGGGCTCGTCAATCTGGACCGAGACAATGCCGGCCTTCTCCAAGTCGCAGACCTCGTCGCGGAGAGCGAGGGCAATCTGCTTCGACTGGATCTCCTTCGAGACGTCGTCACGAGGGAAGGACCAGTTGAGGATGGTGACGGGGCCGGTAAGCATACCCTTCATGACCTTCTTGGTGAGGCTCTGGGCGTAGGTCGACCAGCGCACAGTCATGGGGGTAGGGCGAGAGACGTCCGAGACGACAATCGGGGGGCGCACGTAGCGGGAGCCGAACGACTGAACCCAACCGTTCTGGGTGAAGGCAAAGCCCTCGAGGAGCTCACCGAAGTACTGGACCATGTCGTTACGCTCGGGCTCACCGTGGACGAGAACGTCGAGGCCGAGGGCCTCCTGGCGCTTGACGACGTCCTGAATCTCGTTCTCGAGGAACTTCTCGTACTGCTCCTTGGTGATCTCACCCTTGTTGAAGCGGGCACGCTGGCTGCGGATCTCCTTGGTCTGGGGGAAGGAGCCGATGGTGGTGGTGGGGAAGACGGGGAGGTTGAGGCGCTTCTGCTGGACCTGCTTGCGGACAGAGAAGGGCGACTTGCGGTTGAGGTCCTCGGGCTTGATGGCGGCGACGCGCTCACGGACAGCCGAGTCGGAGTTCTTCTCGAAGTCACGGCGGGCCTTGACGGAGCGCTCGTTGACCTCGAGGCGGTCGGCAGCGCTCTTGGGGTCACGGAGGGCAGCGGCAACGGTGGCGACCTCACCACACTTCTCAGTGGCGAAGGAGAACCAGTCGAGAACGTTGGCAGCGAGCTTCTTCTCGTTCTTGATGGTGTAGGGAGTGTGGAGGAGCGAGGAGCTGGTGGCAATCTGGACACGCTCGGGCTTGTTGCCGAGGGAAGCGACGACCTCCTGGGCAGTCTTGAGGGCCTTGGCAAGGTCGGCCTTCCAGATGTTGCGGCCGGAGACGAGACCGAGGGAGAGGACAGTGTCCTTGCCGGAGAAGGCGGCGACGACGTCCTTGAGAGTCGAGGGGGCGGCGTAGAGGTCGACGTGGAAACCAGCGACGGGGAGCTCCTGGACGAACTTGAGGTTGTCGTCGAGGCGGCCGAAGTAGGTAGCGAGGAGGACCTTGATCTGAGGAACCTCCTTGGCGAAGAGCTCGTAGGTGCTCTTGAAGGCCGAGGCGTAGCCGGCGGCCTTGTCCATGCAGAGGATGGGCTCGTCAATCTGGACCCACTCGGCACCGGCGGCAGCGAGCTTCTTGAGGAGCTCGACGTAGACGGGGGCAAGCTTGGAGACGAGGGAGACGGTGTCGAGGTCAGGGTTCTTGGCCTCCTTGGAGACCTTGCCGAGGGCAAGGAGGGTGATGGGACCGACGAGGACGGGGCGTGCGTTGTAGCCGGCCTGCTTGGCCTCGACGAAGTCGTCGACGGGCTTGGTGTTGTTCAGCTTGAAGTCGACGGCCTCGTGGATCTCGGGGACGAGGTAGTGGTAGTTGGAGTTGAACCACTTCTGCATCTCCGTGGCGGGGAGGTCGACGCCGCCCTTTTGGTGGCCACGGGCCATGGCGAAGTAGGTGTCGAGGGGGTCGAGACCAGACTTGGCGTAGGCCGAGGGGATGATGTTGAAGGTGTTCGACGTGTCGAGGACGTGGTCGTAGAGGGAGAAGGTGCCGCTGCGAGGGGAGAAGAAGGGTGGCGCGAGAGGTGGAGTGCATGTGGTCGTGTGAGTATGTATGCCACAGCATGAAGATGGGGGGTGCACGTATGCGGTTGCACGCGCGCCAACACTCACGAAGGAATGACATCGACACCCTGAGACTTGATGATCTCGTAGGTGTGGAGCCTCTGCTCCTTGGCGACCTTGAGGAGCTCCTCCTGGGAGGTCTTGCCGCCCCAGTAGGCCTCGAGGGCCTTCTTGACCTCACGCTGAGGGCCAATGCGGGGGAAACCGAGAACAGCGGACTGACTGTTGGGAGTGGGTGCAGTGGGTGCGTGTGGTTGAATTGTCAGTGACATTTGCTTGTGCGCAACAACAATTGCCGAGGACCACGGCCACGATGGGTCGTACGACACTTACGCCATGGTGACTATGAAACGGGAGGAGATGTGACGGGTGTGTTGTGCGGTAAAGGGAGGAAAAGAATAGCACGACGGACCAAGAAGTCTTGTGAAGTGTGTGCGAATCTTTTTGGAGTGAATGTCGTGTGAAGGACAAACGGAGGATGGAGGAAAGAAAAGGGAAGAAAGGACGGAAAGGGCAAGGAGCGCTCAAGAAGAAGAAGAGCGGCGAGGGCGGGGGCCTGAGCACGCCATTCCAGCGGGCGGGGTGGGGGCCCAGCTGGGGACGGGCGCGAGGTGAGGCGGGGCAGGGGAGGGGGGTGGGCAGGTAGGGGACGACAGCCAGCCAGCCCACTGAGGAGGCGCCGCCGCCGGGGGGATCTTCGTCCGCCTGATTGTCCTGTCGTGTCCACACAGTGTTCGTCTGCCTGGCGACGTCTGGCAAGAAGAAATGGGATGCGCCAGGTTGCTTTGGGCGGGTTGCGCGCGCAGGGCACCGGCGCAGCGTGCCCGCGGTGAGGAACATCCCACGTTCTGACAACATTCACGTTGGCGGCGTGGGTGCCGGGCACGGGAGCAGAGGCGGTCGGAGGGGACGCAGCACCAACACAAACACACGCAGCGCACGCGCGAGTTGCACCAGTGAATGCGCACAGCACAACGCAACACGCACTTGCACACGCACACGCCAACACCACAGCTCAGTCAATCAACAGCGGCACGAATGCACGCACCCAACCCACGCCTGCTTCGCCTACTGTACTGACTGCACCCGAGTCGAGTGAGAAAAGCAAGGTGCTCAGTGCGCCAGAGCAGCGTGGAATCTCCAACAAGAAAGCGCGCGAGGAAGGCGCAAGGAGTAGCCCCAGCTGAGGTTCAAAGCGCTCAAAAGCGCGTTCAGGCAAGGCGCGGCACTTTGCCCCAGGTGAAAAAGGGCGCGGCTAGGCAGAAAAGCCCCCGACGGGCGACACAAGACGGGCGACGAACAGCCGACCTTGTTCTTTTCCCCGATAGCAGGGCGCAGGGAGGGGCAACCCTGTTTTCAGCCAGCCAGCCAGTCATCTCCCCTTGGCCCCGCCCCGCGCTCCCCAAACCTATTTTCACTCCCGAGGCTGACCCGGAGGGACAGGACAGCACGACGAGTGAAATCACCCAAGGTGGGCCGCTGTGGACCGCTCAAAGCGCTAAGCTTTGGGCTCTGGACTCGCAGCGAAGCGAAGCCAAGGGGGAGCCGTGAGGGCGCAGAGTAGCGGCAGACTCAGTACAGTGACTCGCATCTCCTGCTTCATCTCCTCCTTGCCCCCTCCTTGCGTCTGATTTTGCGTTGGCCCGCTCCGCCCCGCCCCTACCCGAGCGTCCAAACAATGGCCAGGCCGAGGACAGCTGGGTGGTCTAGTGTCATGCGAGTGAGGGCTGGCGGAGGCTGAGGCTGCCTGAGAGAGATCCGTCGATGGACGTCCCTCTCCTTCTTTGCGCGCGTCCACTTCGGAGCCGAAAGGCCAGTGTCGCGTGCCCATCCTCGCTCGCACAGGCCCACGCCAAAAGGTGGAGGCGAGAGCGGAAAGGAAGAGTGGTAGTGTCGTGAACGCGGCGAGCGGGTTGGTTGGTTTTGTAATGCTCGAGAAGAGGAACAACACAATGGCTTGCAGAACACCAACAAGCCTCCAACCCGACGCCTCCTCTCCTCGACTGCAACACCGCCGCTATGACCAACGTGGCCTCGACGAGCGCCGATTTCACGGACCTGGAGAAGTACCGCGTGCGCATCCCGCGGGGCGCCTATCGCCCCTCTGACCAGCCGGCGCAGGACCCCGCGCCGGGCAAGGACGGCTTCTTCTACATACCCGACTTCATTTCCGAAGAGGAGGAGAAGTATCTCATAGACAAGGTGCGAAGTCGGTGAGGTCTGACATGGGCGGGTTCATAGATGGAGCGCCCCTCTCTGACTCTTCTGTGCCGCGCTTGGCGCCTGACCGTCTAGATCAATACCGCGCCCATGCCAAAATGGAAAGCTCTGGCCAATAGGAGGTGAGCGTAGGCGTGCCTGCATCCTTTCATGTCAGCGAAGCGTCCCTTCTAATCCCATTGCCTCTGCATGGCCCACGCCGCACCAGACTGCAATACTGGGGTGAGTACTTACCTATGCGCCGCCCGCGCAGGTACAGACCTCCCTCTCACCCAACTCTGCTGCCCTTTCCCACCCCCTCTCCCGCAACAGGCGGCCAAGTCTCAGCGAAGAACACCCTCATCCCCGAACCCCTCCCCGAATGGATGACGCGCTTCCCTCCCCTCGTGCAACGCATAGCCTCCACAGGCGCATTCGACACGAGCGCCCACACCGCGCCCAACCACTGCCTCGTTAATGAGTACCACCCCGGACAGGGTATCATGCCGCACGAGGATGGCGCAGCGTACTTTCCCGCCGTGGCGACGGTCAGTCTCGGGTCGTACACCCTGCTTGATATATACCGCTGGGCAGATGAGGAGGCGGACGATCCGCGTCGGGTGCGGGGTGTGGGTGCGGAGGGGCACTCGCAAGGGCCAGCGTCGCCTAACGAGAACCAGGACAAGAACAAGAACGAGGACAACGCCACAACCACGTCACCTGCCACACAGGCAAGCAAGAGCAAAGTCCGAGCTCGGGAACAAGACCCCATCTTCTCCCTCTTGCAAGAACCCCGCAGCCTCCTACTAACCATCGGTAGTGCCTACAGGTGCGTGCATCTTCTCGCACACCAGCCTCCTTCTCGCAGCTCGTCGCTGTCGCTGACCTTGCCGTACGCCCACGCCCACGCCCACGCCCTACGCTCTCCGCACACACAGAGACTTCCTCCACGGTATAGCCGAGAGACACACCGACGAAGCGCCGTCGCACGCCACCACGGCCGCCGCCGCAGGGCCGGACCATCTCACGCGCATAGCAAATGTGCACGCACTCCGTTCTCCAGCATACAGGGACGTCGTTCTGAGTGCTATGCGGCCCGCAGACAAGGGTCAGGTCGAAGAAGGGCACACGCGAATGCCGACGGCGCTGAAGCGGGAGACGCGCCTCAGTCTGACGTTTCGAGATGTGGAAAAGGTGCATCGGGGACTTGGGATTGGACTGGTGAGGCGGTGAGCTGGGCTGTTGTGAGTGGGGTGGGCAGGGAGTCGCGCCACGGTACAATTTGCACGCTTGTGGCCGTCTCTCTACTCTGCAAGCACACATACCTCCTCAGCATGCAAAGTGAGCAAGATGGCCTGGCCCACATGGCATCGAAACGAGCGGGAACACACGCATGATAGCGGCACCCCCTTCAGAGAAGACGCAGCATCAGATGACGGTACAAGTACATAACATTTGCAGTAGGACGATGGACGGCCGCGACCGTGATACTAGGAAAGACATCGGAACACAAAGACAGGAGTCACTGGACAAACGCTAGATGGTAAGGGGAACAGTCAAGGACGAAGAGCCGACCAGTCGGACGGGATCCAGGGGAGGACGCTGCGCATGTATGCGTATGCGCACAGAGAACCGGAAATGCGTTCGGATACCGGAGATGTGTGCTGGTCGATTAGAGTCGGGTCATGGAAAAGCGGCCCGCTGAGCCCGATTCGTGTGTGTGTTGATGTGCGTGTGTGCACGGGCTGGCGTCGGTGCTGCGGACTGAGGATCTGACGAGGCGAGAGAGCGGAAATATGTCGTGACGTAGATGCCGGCGAGAAAATTAAGAGGACACGGCGAGAACAAGAATCGGAGACGTTTTGAGATAAGAGGCGAGGGAGACGGGTGCCTGCCTACATCGTCTCCGTCTTGATGGGCAGGGAAGATGCATCGACGGGGCGGTAAGTGCTTCCGCCGCGGCCAAGCTTGCGGTCGAGCCCGTGCATGAGCCGGTCGATGGCTGCGGCGTCGACCTCGAGCGGAGCACCCGAGCCACTACCTTGCGCGGCGACGGTGGCAATCTTAGCCGCATCAATCGAGTTGATCATGTCCTCCAACTCGCGCGCGTCTGTCCGCAGGAAGATGGGGTGCTGGGCCAGGCGACTGTATGCGCTGTTCGGTGTGATCATGGAGCGGTCGCGGGATGAGCGCGAACCCTGGGAAGCATTGTCGTCTTCAGACGATGCGTCCGAGCCCATGTCCAACCAGGGTGTAGCCTGCTGGCCATGTCTCTCTTGCTGCTGGCTCTGGCGGCGGCGGTCGTGTCGTTGTTCACCGGCCCGAATGGCGCGACACTCCAACAGTCGAAGGAAAGTCTGAATGTGCTCAGCAGGCGTCAGGGACGTCTTTGTTGAAGCGGCTGACAGGCTCGGGCTGCCCTTGGCGATTTCCTTGCCGCCCTGCTTGAGTCGAGCACCTGCTTCGCTCATCGGGTCTATCTCGGAGGAGAGTGCAGGCGTGAAGCCAGCGGGCATACCGCTAAAGTTGAGACCACCTCCGGGGGTGGGCGTGGTGCCAGTGGTCAAGAAGGCGCTGATATCAAAGGGACTTTGGGAGCCATTGTGCTGAGATGCCTGCATCTGTGCTTGCGCGACTGCATTGGCCTTTTCGTCGAGAAAGGCGTCGTGGCCAAAGGTGCCACCCCCGTTGCGGTCCCACCAGCTCTGGTCTGGCGCCGGCTCATTGGAGAAATTGAGCGCAAAGGGGATGGGGTTCGGGTTCAAGAGGGCATCGTTCTGGTGCGGGCGGTGGGCGGGCGTGAGATTTCTCAAGAAAGCGGATCCGCCACCCGCAGACTGGGGCTGCTGGGGCTGCTGCTGCTGTCGTACTGGCGTCTGCTGCTGCTGCTGCTGCATCGAGGGTTGGTCGGGCTGACCGGATGCGACGTTGTTGATCATGCCCATCAACGAGTTCCAAGTTCCCGGCGTGATGCCATTCTGTTGCTGCTCGCTCGAGCCCGCACTCTGACCTTTCGCATCGCGACTGGGCAAGTTGATCGAGAGGAGCGAATTATCCTCGCCGCCAGTAGGGCCGGTGGTGGCACTGCGTTGCCGCTTGGCGGAAGGCATGTTCTGAGCTTCATTGCGCATCCAAGGCTCGGGAGCGGTGCTGTTGCCTTCGTCTGTCCAGCGGACCGCCAATGCATCTCCGTGAGGAGCAAAGGCAGGCATGCCTGATGAGGCCAGCTCATTTGGACGCACAGAGCCCGCCGGCTGCTGAATGTTTTGGAACTGTGTCTGCGTGGCTGGCGCTGAGGATGGGACGTTGGAGATCGAATGCCGTTGCTGATGGTTGGGCATCATGTGAGGCTGAGACTGCTGAGGCGGCTGCTGCTGCTGCTGCTGTGGTGGTGGTGGTTGCATACGCTCGTTGCCGGGCAGGCCCTGCGTATGCGGTGGCAAGGAGTGTTGCGACATCTCTTCGCGCATGTACATCTGGCCAGGCTGCTCGAAAGGGGGGTGAGAAAGGCTGTCGGGATGCAGTTCCTGCAGTGCATTCTGAATCAGACTGCCGTAACCGAGACGAATCAAGAGGCCGCGTAGGGCGTCGTTCTCGTCTTTGAGCCGGCGGGCAATGGCCTGCAGCTCGCTGTTGGCCTCGATGCCCATCTGGTCGAACCGTCTGCATCGTTCTTCGAGGTCCTTGACACGGGCTTCTCTGCGCTTCCTGAATTCTCGCTGTGCTTTACCTGGAAAGGTGGACGAGGGCGACGGGTAGGGCAATGCGTTTAGACCATTGCGATCGTTGGCGCATCTGTGGCAGCGCACGCGGGATACTTACGATTCTGCAATGTCCTCTTTGTCACGGGAGGCTCGCCGGGTCTGGGGTTGGGCACCAGCTCCGAGCCAGCGCCACCTGTAGTGCCGCTCGTCGAAGTGTGTGGCTGGTGAGTGGGCTCGAGCTCATCCTCGTTGGACGAGTCTGGCGATTCTGGCTTGCGCTTGGCGGGCAAATGGCTGTCTGTGGCCGTAGAGACCATGTTGAGTGGTGAGTGAGGTGGAGACGTGAGGGGCAGGAGCGCGTCGACGATTGTTGAAGAAGCGATGGGAGATTAGCTATAGAGAATGGGTGGCCCAGGTCGGGATGTATGCGCAAAGGTGAGCCGCAAAGTGTCGTCGATGATTGACGCGTGTGTGTGTGTTTGTATGGGTGTGTATGTGTGTGAGCGAAGTCTGGGGTACCAGGGAAGCGACGCCTGCTTGATTGGCTAATTCGGTGCGAGATCGAGGGGGGGAATGCAGCCGATGGAAGGGACTGTTGGCGCTCGGGGTTATATGGAGAGAGTAAGGAGAATACAGTGCGTGTGTGCGTGTGCGTGCGTACCGCGCGTGTGAAGCGGACAAGGGACGCCAGTGTGTGTGTGTGTGTGTGTGTGTGTGTGTGTGTGTGTGTGTGTGTGTGCGGCAGGCAGCGGGGATTGGATCGAGTCGTCGAGGGTCGAGCGGGGATCGCAGTCCGTTTTACTCCGTCTCCGTCTGGGCACCAGAGGAATGGAAAGTCTACGCGCCGGCTGCAGGCAGTTGAAAACGGCCAAGGACCCGGCGAGCGAGGCGGCGTGCGAGTTGTTCACTTCACAATCAGTCGGCCACGCCCGCGTACAAGGTGAGGAACGCGGGGAGAAGGTTTGCGGCGGCTGGGCAGGGAACTCGGTGTTCGCGTTCGATGCGAGATCGGCTTGCGTGGATGATGACTGGGTGCGACAGCGGCAGCGACAGTGACAACGACAGTGACAACGACAGTGACAACGACAGCGTGGCGATTGATTAAATTGGGGGCGGTCTCAGTGGTGACGGAGTCGGGGCAGCGGAGGGGCGGACCAAGGGGGTGGTGCGAGTGCGGTGCGTCGTCGACAAGGTTGGGTGGCAAATCGACAAATGTGGGCATCAGAAGGTGAGAGGGGATCTTACTTGGTGCGCTGTGACCACGCGATGGCACCACTGAAACCCAAGTCCCCGTCCTCGATCGTCTCCCTTTGAATCGCCCCACCATCGCCCGCTGCTCCTCCCCTTGCCCGGCCTTGTGGAGCACTCGTGCTGCGCCCGCCCCCTGTCCTTTTCCTTAGCACCGACCGAAGCTTAGCACCAGCGCCTCCGCCGCCGCCGCTGCGCCCCTCACATGCCCCACGACGCACGCACGCGCGCCGCGCCACCAGCCACGACGCTCAGGCTCAGAGACAAGAGAGCATAGGCCGTACGCACAGTGAACATGCGGAGAGTCAGTTAGGCCTTCAGCCAGTCAGTCATCCAGCCAGTCAGCCATCCCGCCTTCCGCACTAAGACCTCCCCGCCGTCGATCGGCGATCGCGGAAAGCGGACGCGCCTGGCCATCGGGTCCGGCACTGCAGTTGTGAGAGGCTGCTTGACGGCCCAGCACGCTCAGAATGGCCTCGATTGACAGTGACTGACTGGGACTGAATCATTGATAGAGCGACGTGAGTCAGGACAGGCTGCGGACTTGCCTGCCCTTGCTCTTTCGACGCCTGCCTGCCTGCCTGCCTGCAGACCTGACTTTCTGGTCGAGAAGATCCATGCCGCCGCATACCCTTCGAAGCGAGACTTGATAGCCAGCCCATTGTCCGTCGGAGGGTTTGGTGGTCACGCGATGGCCTCGCCTCGCACGCGGTGCAGTCGCGAAAGAGGGTTAGGTTAATCCACGAGAAACATGGCATACCGGCGCGCTGAACTTTGTCCTCGCGGGCTGGGCCTGGCGGGCCTGGCGAGCCTCACTTGGTGTTGGCCAGTCTGCTCTCTGCTCGCGACTCGGACGCGATTGAATGCTGTAGCGCCGCCTATCGACGGACACCACCTCCGCCAGGGTCCAAGGGTCTCGCGTCCTGCAACAGGCCTTCACGCCCGGCCATCCTTCAAGGACACCGTCTGGAATGTCGGATGTCAAACAAAATTTGCCAGTGTCTCCGCCCAGCGTGAGAGAATCGTGGCGATGTCGCTGTGAGAGTGCGCGCGAACACCCGACGAAGCGGGTTGGAAGGCCTGTACATTACGACGGTCACTTGGCGCGACCCACGGCAGTGGTGAGAAAGCATTCCGAAGTGTGGACCCTCAATGTGAAGTCTTGATGAACACGGCCGTCTTCATTCGCGGCGACTCCCAATCCTCGCAATTCCGGATCCGCGAGAGCCTCAGAATCGGACGTCATGATTATTGTAGCCCGGCGCTCGAGCGGCGGCCAAAGTGCCCACAGTCTCTCCGGCGGACCTCAGCGCGCGCCACTTGACCACGGCGCGCTCTGTCCCTGTCCCTGTCGCAGCAGGCGCAACTGGGTGACGTCACGGAACGCGCCCGGTGTCTTAAATGGCGCACGCATCTGGTGCGCGCCTTGGGCTCCGAGGGAAGAGGGAAGAAGGATTGGACAATTTGGGGGTGCGAGGCCATGTTGTCTTTGAAACTGCGAAACTGCGAAGATCCTCAGAGACTCTCGCAGCCACTCCCTCGTGCTCGTTGAGAGTTTGCAATGCCGTCAACGCTGCGCGCCTGCCTCGGCATTTGTTCGCGCAGCGAACAGTAGCGCCACAAAAGCGCGGGCGGCGTGTGCGAGTCGGCGCTGCTGCAGCTGGAGCGTCATTGGACGTCAGCCAAGCAAAGGTCTGTCCGCCGCCGAGCCTATCTCGTCCGCGTCCGCGTCGACGACGACGACGCCGACGACGCCGTCCGCCCGCCCGCCCTTCGACGCCATTCGAATGACGCCGAGAAGAAGAAATTGGCGCCGGCCGATGAAAAACAGGGTCTGCTTGTTCCACGTGTGTGACAGCCACGAGAGGCCACGAGGTCGTGGGTTCGCGGGCGGCGCGCGAAAAGAATCGAGTGGAAGCGTACGAGACGAGACGAGATCAGGTGCCGCGTGACGCGCACCGAAGAAGGTTTCCGCTCTAGCCGCTTTGCGGTGGGCTGGGTTGCACGTATGTGCCTGTACGCTTGCACCCTTGGCCCTGCAATGAATATGCTAGAGCTTGCCCAATCTTGAACAAGTGCCCGCGGTGGGACGCGGTGGGGGTACCACAAGCACGAACCAATCTGTCTCCAGCATGCTCGTCGTCGTCGTCGTCGTTCATTCGGACAGACTCGAATTGAACCCCGACGACGCGGCGACGACGCAATTGTACAATACTAGATCCGGGGGATGTCAAACTCTCTGCAGCACATCATCATCGTAGCCATCATCGGACCTTCAGAGTGGGCGCGAGACAAGGGGCCGGAGGTCACGGCGCAGCAGCAGATCACCGAGTCCCAGAAGGCAACGAAACCAACCATTTTCGCTGCGATTTGCGACTGCGATTTGCAACTGCAACTTGCGACTGCGACTTGCGCTCTTTTGTTTGTCGATTCCGATAGCAGCAGCAGGGGCGGCACGAAGCCACGGGCGTACTCGGGCGAGTGTAGTGCAGACACTGTTGGGCATTGCTGTCAAACGGGCCAGCCGGAGGAATCCAAAGAGCCAAGAATGGCGAGATGCTGTGTCGAGTCTGGCCGATCACAACGGGCTGAGAGACAGGGGAGGGGGGAGGCGCAAGCGGAGACCAAGTTAAATGACGGCTGAACTACCGCTGGGTGGGACATTTCCATGCGCACGCGCGCGACGGACGGACGGACGGCTTTACCCTTGACGCGGGCTGTGAGCAATGCTTGGGCCTAGGCACTGCCTCCTAGCTCTAGCCTCGATGATGGGCGGGTTGGGTACCAGTACGTTCGTGTAGATGCTCTTGCCTGGCGTCAAATCAAGGGCAGCTCCTCAACGACGGCTGGCGCCCTGATGCTGCTCTCGATGGCTGCAATGCTGCGATTCCGAGGGTCAGAGGGCATCCTTCGCCATTCGCCATTCGCCTGCGTCTGCACCTGCATGTGAACTTGGCTTTGCAACGGCACAGGGCCATGGGATCGCCGCCTGGCTCTTCAGGCACTGAACTCTCGAGCACTTGAACCCACCGCTGAAAGGCGCGGCCAAGTGAACCAAACCAACACACACACTGCGCGTGGCCTGACAGACTGAAATGACCCTTGGCCTGTGGGTGGCCGGCGCCGCCCATCGGACAGAGACGCAGGTGGGCAAGAGAGCAAGCGAAGGTGCAGGAAGCGCGCG
This sequence comes from Quambalaria eucalypti, assembly GCA_004016185.1. Classification (NCBI taxonomy): domain Eukaryota; kingdom Fungi; phylum Basidiomycota; class Exobasidiomycetes; order Microstromatales; family Quambalariaceae; genus Quambalaria; species Quambalaria eucalypti. Next base: position 11,285 of record RRYC01000450.1, on the reverse strand, counting down.
CGCGCCGTCGTCATCCTTGTGGCCCACACTGCGCCCCTGCCACAAGTCGTCCTGCGTCCCTGGGATACTCCGGAATCGGCCCTCGCGCTCGGTCCCTGCCGCCGCCCGCCCGCCCGCCCGCCTGCCCACCCACCCACCGCCCAATGCCCACGCCCACGCCCACGGACCCATCCAATCCCGGGAGGGGAGCCCCCACCCCCACCCAACCCCTCACCGGCTCGTCATTATAAAGAGGCGGCCATTCTCGCCAGTTCCACTTTCCAATCTCGGATCTCACTCCACCCTACTCGTCGATACCAACCACATCGCACCAAGCCTTCTTCCAAAACCAACTTGTATCCCTAAGACTCCTTCCATAGATTTCCAACAGTGAGTAGCCGCGCACCCCACTCCACACCACCCTCCTCCACACAATGCCACCACCGCCGGCGCAGCATCCAATTGCGGGCCGCCATGGCAGCATCCACCTGCTACAACCCGAGCATGCCGATTGACAACATACCCTCCCCTCCCCTCATACCGCACCTCCGCACCCCGCAGTGGCCCCCGTTAACGCAAACCTCGCCGAAGAGATTGCCTCTGGCAAGGCAACTGTCGCCGACATCAAGAAGGCTGCTTCCAACCCCGCCTCTGGCGCTGGCGTCAAGGTCGGTGAGAACGTCACCACTGCCGTCACCAAGCTCAACAACGGCCAGACCATCCCCACTGTGAGTAGTCTCCGCGAGCGGGCACAGCAAGGAAGCATTGGCTTCCGTCTGCTTCGTCTGCTTCCGTTTGCTTCCTGACAGCCTGCTGACCCCGCCCCGGAATACACGCGCCCGAACCCACTCCCGCCCGCAGGTCGCCCTCGGTGTCTACAAGGCCCCCAACGACAACACCACCCAGCAGGCCGTCGAGTGGGCCTTTGACGCCGGGTACCGCCACATCGACGGTGCCGCCCGGTATGCCAACGAGGAGGCCGTCGGCCGCGCCATCAAGGCCTGGACCGCCCGCTCCGGTGTTCCCCGTGAGCAAATCTTCGTCACCTCGAAGCTCTGGGACGCTGACCACGAGCGTGCTGCCGAGGCCATCCAGGACTCGCTCAAGAAGCTCCAGCTCGACTACATGGACATGTACCTCATCCACTCGCCCGGTAACATGGGCGCCGAGGCCCGCATCAAGGCCTGGAAGGGTCTCGAGGAGGCCGTCGACCAGGGCCTGATCAAGAGCATCGGTGTCTCCAACTTTGACGTCGAGGAGCTCGACCACCTCCTGCAGCACGCTCGCATCAAGCCCGTCGTCAACCAGATTGAGTCGCACCCCTTCTTCCAGCACGAGGAGCTCCGTGAGGCCACCATCGCACGGGGTATCCACATCCAGGCCTACTCGCCCATGGCCCAGGGTGCCGCCCTCGAGCGCAACGAGATCAAGACGATTGCCACCAAGCACGGCAAGACGCCCGCTCAGGTCCTCCTCCGCTGGGGCTTGCAGATTGGCAACATCATCCTCCCCAAGTCGCTCACCCAGCACCGCATCGTCTCCAACGGCCAGCTCTTTGACTTTGAGCTCGACGCCGACGACATGGAGCTCCTCAACTCGCTCGACGAGGGCATGAAGATGGGCAAGCTCGGCCCTGCCGGCACCTCGCAGCCCCCTTCGCCCGGCGGCACCCGCCCTGGCTCGCGCCGCTCGTCGCAGTCTGGTGGTCTCTCTGGCGGTGCCCTCAAGATGACCTCGTCTTGATTGAGTGGAACCCAGGGAAAAGAAAGAAGACCCATCCAAATCGACTCGTAGTAGATGAAGCATATCGGCCCGGTCCCACCTCCATGCAAGTAGCGTATCGTTGTCTTGTTCAATCGTCGTCGGCAAGATCGTCGTGGCTTCCGCAGCTCTTCCTCCAATGAGCTTGCTTGTATTGTTGCATCAGCCTCCCATTCCAACACACACGTGGCGCACGCGTTTGCGTTCATCCTTGAATATATTCCCAACGGCATAAAAAAGGTTTTGTTCCTTGTTTCTTGCACCCCGCGCGCTCCCCCTTGCTCTTTCATCATGTACTCGCTTCCAATAAGCCCTTGTCTGCTTGCCTGCTTTGCCCGTCCATTTTTCCTCACGACCTAATCAACGACGCTTCACAAAACGAATCGCAGTGTCTGCGTGAGGATTCGTGCGCGAGAGCGTTAAGGGCTCTGTCACGGCAACTCTCGTCGGCGGTTGCTGTGTGTGCGAGATGCTCGGCATTCGGCTGACCGGCAGTCAACATCAACACGTCGGGTACTTAGGGCGGAAAAGCACTAGGCTAGGGGCGGACTCGAACGTGCGTGGTCGCGGAGCTCAAGACACGGTATGTGCAGTAGGTTGATGGGTCATGCGAATATATGCTACCAGCCAGACCCCTCAGCTTGCCCCGGGTAGCGAGCGCACTGCCAGCACAGGCAGGGGTGGGGAGCCTCGGGGGACCGTTCAACCTCAATAACGTCACTTCGGGCTTAGGGGGCAGGGGGTGGTCTGAGCGGGGGCGAGAAGCGCAGGCGCGGGGTGCAGGGTGCGGAATTGCGTCAAGTGACAGTGGAGGGAGGGAGCCATTTCCGTCCGTCGTAGGTAGGCACGTACCTTCCTCTCCTTCCTCACGACGATTGTGATCCGATTTGGACGCAACATTCACCGCTCAGACGCTTCGTACAAGTGTAGCCACTGCCCGCAATGTTCGGCTTCTTCGGGTGGACCTCCCCGCGCGATCCGTCCTCCTTCTCGCACGACCAGATCCCCGACTTAAGGGGGAGAGTCGCGCTCGTCACGGGCGGGAATAGCGGCCTGGGGAAGGAGTGCGCATTGCAGTTGGCGCTGAATGGCGCGGAGGTGTGAGTTCGAGCGGCCCACGGTCGGTATATGCGTCCAAAAAGCGGGTAGGGCTGACCTTGCGATTGTCCGCCATACCCCGCCATGCCCCGCCCCGCCCCGCCAGGTTTCTCGGTGTACGTTCGCTCGAGCGCGGGCTAGAAGCCAAGGGTGAGATTGACACGATCCTGCAAGATCAGGAGCACACCCAGCGGCGCCCACCGCAGCGCCGTCCGCGCTTCTCGGGGGGAAGCGTCTCACTCCTCCCCGGTGGGCTGCTCCTCGCGCTGGACAATGCCTCTGCGGTGCAGGCCTACGCCGCGGCATTCAGCGAGGCCGTCCCCCGACTGGATATCCTCATCTGCGCAGCGGCGATTGTTCCCGCCGTGTTCACGCTGGGGACGTGTCCCCGGCATGAACTGGCGTATACGACGAACCACCTCGGACACTTGACGCTCATTGCTGGGTTGTTACCCCTTCTGAAGCGTACTGCAGCGCGGTTCTACGTGCGTCCGGACGCCTCCGCCTCGACCTCTGCGGGCGCGCCCTCGTCCCCGCCCCCGCCCCCACCACAGTCCCCACGCATCGTCCTCGTAGCAGCAGACGTCACCTCGCACCTCTCCTACCTCGGGCTCATCCCCAACCTCGGAGCCTCACCCCCAACTTCCGCCGCATGGCTGTGGGACCCTTCCCTCCTCGACGTACGACGTGGCTGGACCCGCACGCAGGCGTACATCCGGACTAAGCTGTGTAACGTCTTGCTAGGGCGGTACCTCTCTTCTTGCGCATATGTGCGACAGGGTGACGCTGTCGGTGACGGTGATGGCGACGGTGGAAGTAAGGCGCCGGGCATACGCGTGAATAGCGTCCACCCGGGAGTATTCGCTTCGGAGATTTTCTGGTCTGCTTCGCACGGGCGAGCGCAGGGGGAGAAACCCGGGTGGTTTGAGCGCTGCGTGAAGACGCTTGCGCGGTGGACAGCACAGGTCATTGCGGTAAGTCCCACCCACCCACGTCGCACCAACCAGGCTGGGCATAGGCAAGTAGGTAGTATGAGAGAAGACTCGTCTGACACTGACTGTTTATGGCGCACACGCTCTCTTCCCGCCCCGCTGGCGCAGATGGACACCTCCAAATCGGGTCTGACGACGCTCTATGCCGCTACGAGTCCGCAGCTCGACACCGAGGACTACCACGGGGAATTGTGAGTTGAATCAAATTCCGTGCGTCGCGTCCGTGTCTTTTTTTCTTTTTGCTCTTTCCTTTCTTCTGACTTGGGTACTGCACCACACCGGCCACTCCACGCCACTCCACGCCACGCCACCCCGCAGCTTCGTACCCTACGGCCGCCTCGCGACGTCCAACCTCTGCGACTTTCTCCTCAATGAGGATATCGCCACTGAACTGGTAAGGCAGGGTATTCGACAAGTGGAGGAGGGTCTTGCGGAGCGTGAACGTGAGCGGGACGGGGTTGGGGATGGGGAGGAGCAGGATGCTAGGAGTGGAGTGTTCATGCAGCTTGCGGAGGGAGGAGCGGGCGGAGAGGGGTTGTTCCAGGGGTTGGCCCCGCCGCCTTCGTCTGTTGTGCGTGCGCCTTCTACCGGTGAAGGTGAAGTCCCTGCTGCGGCAGAAGCGCGGCAGAGGAAGTAGGCCCCATCTCAAGTCTTCTCTGTAGCAGGAGCAGGAGCAGAGTACGAGGCAACGGCTGCATTCGAGGTACGATGTCGAAATGCAGCTTCAGCTTCAGCTTCTATTAATTACAAGTATACACACGTCCATACGTACATCCATCCACCCCACCACCCACCCACCACCCCACCACCCCACCGCACCGCGCGCGCCTCTCTACTTACGACGCCCCCACGCCAATCCTCCTACAAACCGCCTGGACTTTCTCCCCCTCGCAGAGATCGAAATGCGATGGCACTAGATCCGTCACGTCGATGTTCTCTGCGCCCTCTACGCCCCAGACGGGGCCTGAACCCAATACGCGGGGGAGGGCCAGGCGTGCGTCGCCTCCGCCTCCGCCTCCGCTTCCGTCCCCGCTCTGTCCACCGCCACCACCTCCTCCTCCGCGGTCGCTTCCACTCCCGCCTCCGCCCCCGCGTAACCGCGCACCGACATCGAGGTTCATCCCCAGCCAGGAGGCGACGGCGCAGACCATGTCAGAGCGGGAATAAGCATTGACGAATCGCCGGCTAACGACGGACCGTGCCTTGCGGAGGGTGTGTGTATGCGTCGTTGCCGGTGCGGAAATGAGGAAGACGGAGTCGATGATGTGTGCTGCTTTCGAGGTGGAAGTTGCAGTTGAGGTTGAAGTCTTGCCCTCTTCCTGCCGCTCCCGGTCTGCCAGCTCGCTTAGCGCAGTCAAGATTGTAATAGCCCCAAGGGAACACCCTACGAGAACGACGGGTCTATGTCCCTGTACCTCTGCGCGCAACACCTCCGCAAGGACCTTCCCCTGTTTCACGGCCTTGCTCTTTGCGCGTACGAAGCTCGAGTCCAGCCCCGCGCCAACGGCATTCGCGACTGTAAGTGGTAGGGTGAGTGCTGCTACGCCTGCTAGCGCCGTGCGCTTCAGGACTTCCTCTGCGGCTTTTTGGCCGAGGGCGCGCGTGAGTGAGGAGACGACGTACGCGCGGAGAGAGGTGCCCGCTTCTGCCATGAGGGGGGCTTCGCTCGAGAGGGCGTAGGCGTCTACCGCAGCGGGGGCGCCGTGACCTACGCTCCCGCCAAACGCGCGCTGCCACACCCCGACTTGCTGCGCCTCGTCCAGGACGAGGCCCGACACGCAAATCGTAGCGTGCAACGAGGGGATCGCGACGCCTGCCTCGAGCGCAGGGTTACTCAGCTGTACGAATTCGAAGCGCTCCAATCCGCGAAGACGGCGGTGTACGCGGTATCCCGCTAGTCCCCCGCCGACTCCGCCAAAGAGCGATGCAATGAGGATGACGCCGCCCGATGTGGCGAGGAAGGTGACGCCCGTGAGACCTGCGAGGGTGGGGACTACCAGGGGGGCGGCGAGCCCGCCGGTTAGGCCGATGGCGAGCCCGCCCAGGGCAAAACCTCCGCCTGCGGCAGCCCACTTCTTCCAGCCGAAGCGGCGGTGGGCGGCTGCTGCTTCGCTCGAGGCCTGGGCGGGGGTGCGAGTGGGGGTGGTGAGAGTCAGTGTCAGCTAGTCGCCCGTGCGCACGCCACGCCACGCCACGCTTCCCACCCACGTACCTTATTCATCCACCCCGTCCTTCCCCCCTCTCCCTCCTCGTCCTGTCCCTCCTGTCCACCCCCACCAAGGGGATCCCCCTTCCCACTCCTCCTCGCCGCGCCCCTCGTCTCCTGCATAATGAAATGAATCGTCTGCGCCAGAACCTTTTCCGCTGCGTACCCCTCTGACGGGTCCATCCCAAGTGCAGACGCGGCAGTGAATATGAGGGCGCGTGCGCGTGCATCGTAGTGGAAGGGTTCAGTGGGTTTGACGGGGGTTCGGGCGGGCGAGGAGGTGGACGTGGACGTGGACGAGGGCGTGGACGGAGAGGATACAGCTGCTGCGGCACTCCGGAAGGACGAGGACGCGCTATTTCGGAGAGAGCGCCACGTCTTATCCAGGCTGTGGGTATTTGCCTCGCGTGTCTGTGTCTGTGTCTGTGTCTGTGTCTGTGTCTGTGTCTGTGTCTGTGTCTGTTCCTGCTGCTGTTCCTGCTGTTGTCCCTGCTGCTGCTGCTGCTGCTTCTGCCGCTCAGCAACCTGCGCCTCCTCCCTCCTCTTCCTCTCCCTCCTAACCCCCTCCTCAAAAAACCCATCAAACAACGCCTCCTGCTCAAACAACGTCGTAGCCCCATCCTCTGCCCTGTACTGCCCCAGTCCAAGCGCAACGAGTAGCAGCTCATTGTAGATTTCGATGTGCCGGCCCTTGTCCTCCGGAAGGGCCCCTCCGCTAGAGGTGCGGGGGACAAGGCGCGGGTCTGCTAGGTGCGGGGGTGGGGGCGGGGTTGGGGTCGGTGTGTCGGTGCTGAGCGTCGTTGTCGTTGTCGTTGTCGTTGTCATTGTCGTCGACTTTTCGAGTATCGAGGTGAGTTGGCGTTGCTCCTCCGTCGGCGTGGTCGGCGTGGTCGTGGTCGTGTTCGTGGTGGCCTTATCAGGCTGCTCCTGCTCCTGCTGCTGCGGCTGCTGCACAGCCAAACTCCGCGCCCACCTCGCCCTTTCAGCCAGTACATCCGACCTGAACACGCGCTCAGGATACGCCAGAAAGAAGGCGCTCCCCGTCTCTCCTGCTTGTTCGTCTAGCTGGACTGTGCGCGTTGCTGCTGCGGCGGTGTCCTCGATGGACTCGCTGTCGTTGCTGCCCTCTGCGCCCTCATCGTCCTCTCCCTGCTCGCGGCCTTCGCTCCTCTCCCGCCGCTCGCCGCCCCCCAACCCCACATCCAAAACATCCCCCAACCCCACCCTCCCAGGCGGAAGACTCTCCAGTTGCACACCCAAATGCTGGCACGTAGCAGTAAGGAACTTTTCTGCGAATTCCTCCCACTCCTCTTCCTCCTCGCCTGTGCTTTCCCTCTTCCTCTCCCTCTGGTGGGAAGGTGCGGGTGCGGGTGGTACAGACCCCGACCCCGCGGGGAGAGGCATCCCGTCCTCATCTAGGTCTAGTCCTTCTCCCTCGTCCTCGTCTGCGCCTTGCCCTTTGGGCTGTGCGGACACCTGGCCCTGGCACTCGCCCTGTCGGGCTCGTGCCCTCGCGCTCAACCTCGCCCCAGCATACTGCACAGCAATGCACAGTGCGATGCGTAACTCGGGGGAGAAGTCTGGGGAGTAGGAGCGGAGGGAGGAGAGGTCTAGTTGTTGTTGTTGTTGTTGTTGTGGGGGTGGCATGGTTTGTGGATTTTGTTGCAGGGTGGTTGGTATGGGAAGGAAGGAAGAGAGGTGAGGGCGTAATTTGAATGCACTGCCGGGGCGTTTATGATGTATTTGCCGAGGATGTACGACGAGGCTATGTGGAGGTACGGGGCGAGGCGCGTGTGTGTGGTGGGCTGGCGACGAGGGGGTTGGGAAGGTGGGGGATCAGAGGTGGGCATTGCATTGCATTGGCATTCATTCATCATTCCCTTGCTGATATGCACACAAAAGTACAATAACAATACCGATTGCAATCCAATCTAAGAACAGCACCCCTGTACCATACGCCCTACCCTAAAACCACATCGAAACACTCGCGCTCCCTCCGCGCACACCCCCTCCCACACTCTTCATAGCATGCCACCACCCCGGCGGCAGGAACAACACATCCCCTTCGTCCAGTACCGCCGCCATTGCACGGGGCTCCACCTCGTCGCTAAATAGCGGATAATCATCTACGTCTCCGGGTGATTCTAGTGCAGGCGCAGGGGAGAAGACGTCTATGCGCGAGGTATTCGTCATGAGGGAGGTGAGGTCCAGCCCAGGCGACGAAGGCGACGACGAGGGCGATGGTGTATCGTCGTGCGTGGGCGCCCCCCCGCCAAAGGGGTACATCCCGCCATTAGCGTTGGCATCCGGCGGCGCAATCCACACGAGTTTCCGACCGACGATTTGCGTATACGCATTGAAATAGGGATCGGTATGTGGCGGACTGACGGTGCCGGTCGGACCGAGCCAAACGGACTTGATGATATCTTGTACAGTGTGCGGAGGTGCGTCCTCGTCTTCGTCCTCGTCGTCTTCGTCGTCGCCACCGCTACCCGACTCGACGACGCGCATAGGCGGAGCATACCCCGGAGCAAACTCGAGTGGACCCTCCGGCGCAGCATAGACGAAGTCCGGCACGCACACGTCGCCCTCGAGGAGGGGAAACTGCTTGAAGAGGGTATGTTGTGCCAAGTAGATTTGGCGTGTGTCCCTTGCCGTGCTTGCGCTCTCGCCCTCGGGCACATCTTGCCAGCCCGCACGCAGGAGCACCTCCCGCCAAGGCAAGATCTCCTGCCCCCAATCGTCGTCTGTGTACTTTCCCCCAACTTCACAAGGGACGACTCGGCCCTCTCCCCCGCCGGTGCGCTCGAGGAGGTATGCTGCGCTTGCCCAGCGTGGGCGTGGGCGTGGGCGTGGGTGCGATCCCAGCGCATCGCCGCCGTCGTCGTCGTCGTCACCGACGAGTGGCCGCAACGCAGGCCACTGCCTCGCATACCCTCTAATCACAAATGGCTCGCGGTGGGCGTGTTGCGTGAATTCGTCCAGGGCAGGTGCAGTCTTGCGTTCGGGGATGGGTCTCTGTGCGCGTATGCCCATGGGGAGACCGTTCTTGTCCGTGTGCGTGGGGGATGCCGTGTCGGGCTGTTGCTCAGCATCGGCAACGTCGACCCTCCGTCTCTTACCGCGGTGGCCATTATCCTCTTTGTCGCTGTCGTGGCACCGCAGCGCCCGCAACCCCTCTTGACAAACCTCAATCATCTCCAACACAGCCTTATGCCTCGCCCGACCAGGACATCCCGCAACGATGATCGCCAAATCGAGGTGTCGTATCGCGTCGAGTAGCAGTGCGCCTGTCGCGCCCCTTGCGTCCCTTGTGTCTGTGCCTGTGTCTGTGCCTGTGTCTGCGCCTGCGCCCTCGCCCTCGCCACCACCTCTCATAACCCTCTCAAGCTGCAGCACCCCCCTCGTAATCGCCGCATCAGTATACACTCTCCTCGCCGCACGGGTGACATCTGCCCAGTGGACACTGCGGAAATGCGCGTCGCACGATTCTTTGAGGGTGGTGCATTCTGAGAGGAGGGGGGGGAGGTCTGGTGTTTGGATGTGCGGGAGGAGGGACAAGGAGGGGGAGGGGCAAGTTGGGGGTGGGGAGAGGCGCTTGAGGAGGGAGTGGAGGAGCGCGGTGGGGAGGGACGATGGCGGCGAGGGCGAGGACGGCGGCGAGGAGGAGGAGGAGAGGAGCTGCAAAATGGGTAGGAGGCGCGCGACTGTCGAGGGGGGTAGGAGTGAGGGGTGGGGATGGGGATGAGGACGAGGACGTGTATGGGGCATCGTCACTGTCACTGTCATTGCATTTGCATGTTGGGTTGAGAAATGCGGGTACAATAGGCGGCCAAGAGAAGAAGGTGGAATGGAAAGGACCTCTGAATGAATGCGAATGCGAGGTTTTTCCCTTGCCTTGCTTCTTCCGCGCCGCGTGTGGAGAAGCGCGGCACGGGCGCCAAGATGTTAATGCTCCTTCCGTGTCTCTTTTCCCATCCCATCCTATCCTATCCTATCCTATCCTATCACCCACGCACCCACCACCGCCCACCACCAACCATGGCCAACAAAACCCGACACCACGCCCTCCAAATCCACGGCACGAACCCTCAATTCCTCATCGACAAGATCACGCGTTCCCGAATCTACTCCTCCCTCTACTGGAAATCCGACTGTTTCGCGCTTACCTCTGCAACACTAACGGATAAAGCCGTGGGTTTGCATGCTATTGGGGGGAGTTATGCCGTGCAGAAGCCGACGGAGTTTATTTGCTTGGTATTGAAGATGTTGCAGTTGCAGCCTGAGAGGGAGATTGTAGTGGAGTATCTTGGGGCAAGGGAGTTCAAGTGCGTGTCGTGCGCGTGCATGCGCTACCATTCGACGTCTACGCCTACACCCAACTGACACCCACCCCGTGTTCACCCGCACACACACAGGTACCTCCGCGCCCTCGCAGCATTCTACATCCGCCTAACCTTCCCCCCTCTCGAGATCTACGAACTCCTCGAACCCCTCCTCTCAGACTACCGTAAACTCCGGTATCGCTCTCCCGATGGGTCCTTCCGCCTGACCTACGTCGATGAATTCGCGGATGCCCTCCTGAATGAAGAGCGCGTATGCGATGTGGTGTTGCCGAGGTTGGTTAGGCGGGATGTGCTGGAAGGTATTGGGGGGGAGCAGGGCCAGGGACTGGGATTGGAGCCGAGGGTTAGTGCTTTGGAGGAGGGGTTGCTTGCTTCTGATGGGGAGGATGACGACGACGAGGACGAAGCAATGAAGGAAAGGAGAGACCGGTGGAGGGAAAAGGTACGGCGTAGGCAGGAGATGAGGAAGAAGAGGGAGGAAAACGCGGCGAGGGAGGAACCGCGTCAAGCAGAGGGCGGCGGCAACGACGAGGCAGACGCAGACGCAGACACATACGCATACGCCAGCCAGGAAGACTCAGACTCGGATCAGGACCTAGAAGGAGGGTACGTCAGTCGTTCACCCAGTCGGAGTGTATCACCTGACCGGGGGTACGTCAGTCGCACTCCCAGTCGCAGTCGCAGTCGTAGCCGCAGTCCCATGGGGAGTCCAAGCGGGGGGTACGTCAGTCGATCGCCGAGTCGTTCGCCTAGTCGGTCGCCTGATCGGATGTGAGCACATGCGCAGGGTCTTCTGCTGGAGTGGAGTGGAGTGGAGTGGAGTGGAGTGAAGAGTGTAATTGTATATTGTACCATTGATCGGACATACGCATACGTCCATGCATTCATTCATTCATTCATTCA